>JAWDJD010000002.1:376745140-376955140 GCA_035047305.1 Bradypodion pumilum
GAGTGAAATCCTGCTTTATCAAGAACAGCTTTGTGGGTCACGGATAAGAAGGGTTGGATTGGGAGGGAAGCTGTCCAACAGGAAAACCACTGAATAAGGCAGGGACTCTCAACCTTTAGATGCAGCCTGTGGCACCAAATCAACTAGCCCACGCCCTTGATCCAGCTGCTGCTTCTGCTGCTTCTGCAAGCATCTGCAGCTGTGGGAACATCTCTGTGGCTGCCAGAAACGCATCAGTGGGCACCAGAAACATGTCAGTGTGTGCCGGAAATGCGTTAGAGGGTACCCAAACCCCCTGCAGCCACAGCCGCAGTGGCTGTGGGTTTTTCCGGCAGCCACAGAGGTGTTCCCAGTGGCTGTGGACGTGTTCCCAGTGGCTGTGGGGGGTTTCCTTCACCCATTCCCTGCAGCTCCTCTAGGCTGGTAAGTAGGGGAGCAGTGGGGGAGGGAGTGGGGGCACTTTTCAGGTGTGGTGGGCTCGGGTTGGTCCTCCCACTGCTGCCGAAGGCAGCAACGGCAGCGGGGACATCATTCTGAGGGGGCATGATCTAACCCCCAGCTTAAAAAGGTTGAGAGCCCCTGGCATAAAGCCATGGTTTCCAACGTAGGGCACACACACCACCGGGGGGGGGGTTGTTGTTGTTTTTGTGTGTGGGGGGAATTCAAGAATGAGTTATTAACAGTGAATGGCCTTTTAGGCTTCCTCAACGTGAATAGGAGTTCACTTTTTGAATAATAAGAATTATATATCGGGGGTGGGGCAGGATTTTATAGATGCTTAGGTGGGGCACGACAAAAAAATGGTTGGGGACCATGAGGATAAGGGCTGGTCCAAACTGTGTTATTGTTCCTAAGCATTCTGCTCTAGGTTGTTCTATTATTATTTTTAGATTTCAGTAGATTGGAATTGTATACGTGCATATGAATAGAAAATGCAATGCTTACCTTATTATGACTCTAGCACTCTGCACTTCCCTAACATAATGGCTGAATTAATATTGTTATAACATTTTAACTGGAAGCATTTCCTGAAATTCAAAAACCACCAGAATGAAATGAATAATATGGATTAGTAGAGGGGGAAAGGATGGTTTCGAAGAGGTAAAGGAGAGAGCTGCTTAGTGCTGCTGGTTTGCTACATCACTGTATATCTTGAATAATCAGGAAAGTGAAAGTGATTCAGTGTGAAAACCTTCATGGGTTTGCATGGGTTTCATTGTCAAAGTCAAAAGTCAAAAACATTTGAAGGAAATACAATTGCTTTGTTTAAAAGGTTTTTTTAGAAGAAATAAAAATTGCTACATTTTTGCCTAGAGACTCATCACTTGCGTATAGTCTTTATTGTATGATTGTTGTTGTAAAATATTTTATAGTTAGAACAGAATGGTACAAATATTAACTCATGTTTCCTCTTATTTTCTTGAACATCCTTGAAAACAGCTGAAGGTAAGCTTAATAAGAATTATATTTTCTGCCTCATTCTTTTTATTTTTAGGATGACTGCATAGTTTTATTAACTCATTTTATTTTGACTACTGATGCTTCATGCACTCACTATTCGTAGATTGTAGTCTAAGAGTAGAAACCTATGGACAGCGTCAGATTCTTCTAAAACTAGAGCACACAATGCACCCAAATCCCTCTTTGGCTTCTTCCTGCTGGGTAGAAGACTTGGAAGCATGGCATGCACTGCCCTTTGTCTGGCTTAGTTTGTACAGTTGTTGTTTTGTTAATTCTCTTGCTTTACTCTAATTTTCCATAATAGAAAGGAACTCCATTAGACCACCTCCAGGGCTGTTCTCAATGATTTCCTAAGCTAGCGAGAACTCTGAACTCAAGGCCTTTGCTAACCTGCTCATGCCTTCCCCACAGTTCTTCTTCATCTTACCTTTCATGATGATGTAGCTACAGCAGTGATGATGAACCTTTCAGAGACCGAGTGCCCAAACTGCAACCCAAAATCTACTTATTTGTTGCGAAGTGCCAACATGGCAACAGAGGAGGGAGGAAGCGCTCCCATTGGGCTGCTGGGCAGAGGGGCATGGCAAACTCTGTGCAAGGGTGACCGCATGGGTGCCCACAGAGAGGGCTCTAAGTGCCACCTCTGAGTTATAGCATCAGGAGAGGTGAGAGCTGCAAAACTTTCTATGGGAGCAGCGGGGAGAGATCCCAAATTCATTCTTCTTTTTCATGGTCAGTACTCTGTCTTTAACCTTGGAAGGGGAAACCCCATTCGACAGACTTCAAGATGGCAGCCAAAGGACCATATGAAGCACACAGTACAACTGATTCCCCACCATGACTTCCTTAGTTTGTGACATTGGGCAACCTTGTTAAGGAGATTGGAAGGTTCTTTAAATCTTGCTCCTTGGTGGCTTTGCAGTGGCACCCATGACATTGTCTCTACATATCACAAGAATAAGGAGAATGATAATCAAAATATAGGACATGTATGCAGCATAGTGGTAATGGCAAATAAGTGAGATATATATGATATTTGTTTTGACTTAAACTCCGCCTAATCGCCAACGCAACTCAGGGCGGCTAACAAAGTATCACAAAGTACATCAAAACACAATAAATCCTAGTACAACCCACCACAGAGAAAGTTCGAAAAAAGTTCAAAGAAAATGCGCAACAAGAAAGTCCAAGGCCTGGCTGGCTGGTGTGGCTTTTCCAACCCCCCAGCCCTGCCAGGTGGAAGCCCGAGGGTAGGGTGGCAGGTGTCCTCAGGTGTCTTATGCCGCTTGAGCTGGCATGGCTTTTCAAACCCCCGGCCAAGTGGAAGCCCAGGGGCAGCAGGTGTCCTCAGCCAAAACGGTGGGCCATCTTCTGCCACTTGAGCAAGCACGGCTTTTCAAACCCCCTGCCAGGAAGCCTGGGGGCGGGGCGGCAAACGTCCTCGGCCGAAACAATGGGCCGTCTTCTGCCACGCAAACCGGCATGGCTTTTCAAACCCCCGGCCAGGTGGAAGTCCAGGGGGGCGGGGTGGATTAATTGAATTGAGAAAGTAAGAAAAGAATTAAACACATATTTCTTTTATTTCCCCTAACAGAAAGACAGATATCATCCACTAACTATTATAGTGCTCCATCGACTCCTTACTATTATTCCAGTGGTGAGTTTCTTTTTGAAGTTTACAGAGAAGACTGAAAGTGCCTCAGCTTTCCTCCTATAGCTGGGATTAGTTTCAAAATCCAGAAAGATCTCCACCATTTCTGATAAACATCAATAGTGATTTAAGGGTCCCCACCTTCAAGTATGTTTGCTCTTTCTTTCTTTCTTTCTTTCACAACTGGAGGACACAACGGAGCTTTTCTGTAAAAACAAAAACAGTTTTATAGAGAGAAACAAATTGAAGAATACTGTAGGTGGTTGAGAGTTAGAGGAGGGCATGTGGCTTTTGAAGTTCCAGGAATAGGAGTATGTGGTCCCCACACCTCTGAAGACCATCTTACACTAAACATACATCTGAAAAAGGAAGCTTAGGGTTGGTTATTCATGTCTATAGGAAAAGAATCTGTGTGTAGGGATCTGCAACCAGGATCAGGACCATAGGGAGAAGACAACTCCCTAACAACATTTTCTCATTCAAAAATGGATACCAAAGATATTATTTGACACACACACACCCAAAAAAGGTCCAGAATGAGTCTCCTTTCCTGTCCCCAAGATCTTTTCCCACCAAAGTGGTCCCTATTTATCTACTTGCAATTTCTTGCTTTCAATCTGGTAAATTGGCAAGAGCTGGCAGATCCTCTGAAATCAGTGAGATCTGCTGATAGATAAATTAAGCCCCTTCATTAGAACTAACTTGCTCTATCACAATATTTTTGAGCTCCTGTTGCCTGTAATGCATAGGCATTCTATGCCCTCCTAGTACCCAGAGAAGTACTTCAGAAAAGCCAGATGTGGATCCTAATAGCATGGCCAGCACATCTGCATTGGACTTGTGCAGAACTACTAAAGATACTACCTAGAACACCAATATAGCTTTATACTTCACTTCTCTTTCTAGTACATGCAGCACTTTTTTCTTATTTTTTTAAAACGAATATTGAATTGAAGTTGCTTGTGCCCTGGTCAATTTACTATTTTGTTATTTACAATGGGATTAAAGCCCTGGTGGTGCAGTGGTTAAACTGTTGTAAGGCAGCCAAAATTGTTGACGTTATGAGTTCAATCTTGACAGGGATCAAGGTTGACTCCACCTTCCATCCTTCTGAGGTCAGTAAAATGATTACCCAGCATCTTGGGGGCAAAATACTAAGTACTAAGTGCTATTGGGCAGTATATAAATACAGTAAAACCTCTGGTTATGGATACCTCGGAAAACTCGATTTACGGGAGGAAATTCTGTGGAAATCATGTCCTAATTTACGGAAAAAACTCATGTTATGGAACAGGTTTCCCCAGAGTTCATTCTGTCTGGGAAAGTTTAAAATGGCGTCCCTGCCATTTTAAAATGGGAGCGCCACCTGCCCCCACTGCTGGAAGTTGTGATGCATCACTTACCACGGCAGCAGTGGCAATTACCGCTGTTTCCACAGGCTCCGCTGCTTCTCCTGGGAGACTGTGAGGAGTATATTAGCTCCGTTTCGGTCTTTGTTTGAGGTCCCTTGAATGGTGCACATTCCTGGCTGAAGTGCCGTGGAGGGACTTCAGACAAAGACTGAAATGGAGCTAATATGGTCTCCAGAGTCTCCCACCACTTGCCGAGACTGTGGAAATGGCAGCAAAACTGCCACAATTGTTACCACCACTACCACTGTGTGGGCTCCCCTGGGAGCCAGACAAACTGCTGAGGAAGAAGCAGCAGTGTGGGAAAGGTAGGGATATAGCTTCGTCACATATTCCGTTTTACTGTGTGCTCTGCTTTTTGCGACTTTTTTTCTCTCCCGCAAATAAAAAACCCCCTCTCTTCTCCACCTCAGCCACTAACTGGCTAAGAAGAGCGATCAATCGATAAAAAAGGGAAATCCCCTAAGAATACCTCCTCTTTACCACTCCAGCCGACCCCCCAGCTGGGGAGGTCGATGGAGGTGTGAGAGAGGATCATGTCTGGCATATGGGTGAGTGTGTGTGGTTTTTTCAATGCATTCCTATGGGAAATTGTGCTCCAGGTTACGGAAAAAACGGTTTACACTCCTGTAACGGACTAATTCCATAACCCGGGGTTTTACTATATAATTGCTATTGCTATTAGAGGAAGTGTAGGGACTGCAATGGCTCAAGTGACTAAGATGCTGACTGGAAGGCGGGAGGTTAGCAGTTCGATTCCCGAGTACTGCAGGATGGAATGAGCTCCTGTCGTCTGTCCCAGCTCCTGCCAAACTAGCAGTTCAAAAGCAAGAAATTGCAAGTAGATAAATAGAGACCAGTTTGGTGGGAAGCAGATAGCACTGGCTCTTCGGCTTTGAAACAGAGATGAGCACTGAACCATAGAGTCGGATACGACTGGCTTTCGAGCAAGGATGACCTTTACCTTGAAGAAATAGAAAAATAGAGACTTCAAGATACTCCTATCCCCTCCCGACCCTCATTCATTAATTGTGTCCATGGTTACCAAAGGACTAATATTAGATTATAACTCGAACCAGTGTCACAACACTGTCACCCTGAATGAGCTCCTCGAGGCTTGGAATAAGGCAAGACAGAATCTAGAATCTGTAGGAGCAACTTCTATTCTCCGTAGGCATGGTTTCCTGTACCTAGGCTTCCTTGCATTTGCCCTTTTTATTTAAATCTTAACTTTGTGAAAGGCAAAGAAATGGTAGAATGATGTTCACTGTGTGTATCAAGAAATGCAAGTTTCCTATTTGTCTGAATCCTTCCTTGCAGTTGATGGGGATCCACACTTCATTATAGCAGTGCCTCAGAAAAGAGATGCTCTTTGTTTTAATATTAACGAAGACCCAGGAACAGTGTTAAATTTAATAAGAGATCCACTCACCGGTGAGTTTTCCCCCTTTAAAAAATATCTTGCCAAAAATGTTATTTTTCTTTCAAAATATACCTCTCCAGTCAGAAACAAATATATATACAGTGGAACTTCATGCAACAATTGCCCCGTATAGCAATGAAATCGCATAACAAATAAATTTTTTGGAGGGTGGGGGATGGTGTCCTGCATAACAATTTTACCTATGGAAAAAATCGTACAATTTTTAATGGGAAAAACCACTTAGCAAAAAATAATAATAATTGTTGTTGTACGATGCATCCCATAGGGAAAATCACTATATGATGCATGTATCGTATAGCAATTATTTCGTACAACAACAAGCCCCGTGGAATGGATTAAAACCATTGTATGAGGTACCACTGTATATGTATATACAGTGTGTGTGTGTGTGTGTGTGTGTGTGTGTGTGTGTGTGTGTGTGTGTGTGTGTGTGTGTGTGTGTGTGTACACTGTTGTACTGCAGCCAAAAGGTTTGAAGACAGAACCTTTTTACCAGAGAACTGATGAGAATATGGTGTAAATCCGTTTATAATATATAGAGGAGAAATAAACCAAGATACATTTACTGTATTAAAATTTGGCAATTCATGTAGAAACCTAGTACTGAGCAAAGGAATAAAGAATACAAAATATATAATAAGTCAGACTGTTGGTCCATAATTTTCTGAAATATATAGTTACAGCCAATGTGTTATGAAATAATTGTTATGTTTGGGAAGGTAAACAGCGTTCCATGCACTTTGGTGTCTAGGCATGCCTGCCATATGTCCATGGTGGAAACATCTGCAAACACAGACAGCACTGGTTCATTGGCTATAAACAGAGATGAGCACTGAACCCTAGAGTCAGATACAACTGGCTTTCGAGCAAGGGTGACCTTTACCTATGGCAGGATATGAAATGATTGGAAGCACTGTATGGAGAATCCTAAAACCATAATATACAGTATTAAGTAAATTAACAAATTGTATTATTATTAGTAGTATAAGAATGCTAGTTAAATTTGTTTTCTCTTTATATATTGTTCTGTTATGAAATAGTAAGTTGATATATCTATTATACAGGGATTGTCAATAAAATAAAGTACTTTAAAGAAATAGACCTTCTCATTGGCTGTTTAACACCTTTTCTTAATTTCAAACCTCCCTCACATAGTTCCTAATGTTAAATTTTAGTTTCTTTTTGAAGCATAATGAGCTGATATTTTCACTGAGTTTTCTCCTATGAGGACAAAGTAAAACAGAGCTGAGGTGCCTCTGCAGATCTGAAGAAGTGAAGGAGAGTGCATCAATGCTCATCTTAAATAAAACTTGTTAGCCCTAAACATGTCACAGAGGTTTTTATGGCATCAGACTAACATGACTGTCTCCTTGACAAAAAAATTAAAACAGATGTTACTTCCAAAAATTAATTTCTATTGGCCATGGACTCATTTACGGCTGTTGTAAATGTGTTTACAACAGTTGTAAATGAGTCTGCAGCTGTCATAAACAGTTTACAACAGCCGTTAATGAGTCCATGGCTGATTCTGCCGCCGCCGGCGGCAGGATCAAGGGTGTGGGCCAGTTAAAACCATTTGATAGTCTCTAAAGAGGGCTAAGGAACCACGGTGGCCTAGTGGTTAAGACACTGAACTTGCCAACTGGAAGGTTGGCAGGGCAGCAGTTTGAGACCTGAGTGCTGCACGATGGAGTGAGCGCCCGTCTCTGTCCCAGCTTCTCCCAATCAGCAGATCGAAAGCAACAAATTGCAAGTAGATAAATAGGTACCACTTTGGTAGGAAGGTAAACAGTGTTCTGTGCACTCCAGTGTTTAGTCATGCCTGCCACATGTCCACGGAAACGTCTGCCGACAGACAGCACTGGCTCTTTGGCTATAAACAGATGAGCACTGAACTCTAGAGTCGGATACGACTGGCTTTCAAGCGATGGCAACATTTACCTTTACCTAAAGAGGATTAAAAGCAGGATCACTTCCTTCTGTTACTGTAAGTTGAGAAAAACTGAGAAGGCTTTTAAAAATACTGGTCTATATAATTAACTACAGGAAGTGTGTGGATATAGATTGAAAAGGAAGAGGAATAGCAACAGCAATAACTTTCTCAGTAGAATTTGTTAATCAAGCTTTGAGATGAAATAAAACTTTGGTATGAAAATTTTTAATACTGATTAGAACAAATTCCAATTTAATAAGAAGCACAATTTGGATTTTATTTTATTTTTTGCTCTCCTGTGGCTTTCATCTAGTAAGTTGTCGTTTGACATGCTGGGGTAAGAGTTTTTGTAAACATGTCACTTGGAATAATTATGCCATTCCTCAACATCATTTTTATTTAGGCATTGTAGTCAACGGGCAGCTTATTGGAGACAAAAAAAGTGCCAATGATGCAGGGCCACAGAAAACATACTTTGGGAAAATTGGGATTGTAAATATGCCCCGAAATTTAAGAATTGAAATAACTACTGAAGAAATTATCATTCACCAGGGTATTAAAAAGATAGCATTCAGTTGGATGGATAATGTCATCTTACAACAACCCAGGTAAACTATTCATTTTATAAAAACTATCACCATGTGAACAAATATACAGGTAGGAGAAGAGAAACAATATAACCATAATCTATTTTGCATAGGAAATGTTATTAAATCTCTTTGCATTCCTGGGAAATCTTGTGTGCAAATAAATGTATATATGAAATGACAAATACAATTCCATATTATCTATAATTTTTGTGGATACTTTGAACTGCCAGAAAAATGAGCAAGTTAGTCTTAGATTTAAAAAAAAGCCTAAACGTTCACTGGAAACAAAAACGATTAGATTAAGGCTGTCATACTTTGGGCATATTGTAAGAAGAAAGACTCACTGGAAAAGGCTATAATGCTAGGAAAGATCGAAGAGAACAAGAAAAGAGGAAACCCAAATAAGAGATGGATTGATTCCATAAAAGAAACCACAGCCTGGGATTTGCAGGAGCCGAGAAGGGTTGTTGAAGAGAAAACAGACATAGGTCAGAGATAATTGATGACATGTAAGAGCAACAATTATTTCTAAAACTCCAGCAATTGGCTAAAGCCCCACTGCCCTTTTATATCAATTGATGCATGTTACAGAGTCAGCTTAGACATCATCAGTTGTGTAGTTTGTGATACAAAAGATAATGTCTATATCAGGGGTTCCCAACCTTTTTATGTTGTGGGCCTGACCATGCCCCTGGACAGCTGAGCGGGCTGGAACACACACCCTGGAAGCGGAAGCTGGCACATTTACAGCTGTCGTAAATGCACCCACTTCCATGTTTATGACAGCCATGGGCACGTTTATGCATGCACGAGTCCATTTTATGGACACCCGCCTGTTGCCTTGGTTTCTCCCCCACGCAGGTTCAAGGCCAGCTTCGAATCAGCAGGGAGGAGGTGCAAGGAAGGGAGATAGGCTGGTGCCTGGCAGGGAAGGCGCCTTCCATGTTGTACACCTGCCTGTCACCTTGGTTTCTCCCCCACGCAGGTTCAAGGCCAGCTTCGAACCAGCAGGGAGGAGGGGCAAGGAAGGGAGACAGGCGGGTGCCCAGCAGGGAAGGCGCCTTCCCTGTTGAACACCCGCCTGTTGGCTTGGTTCGCTTCCCCTGGTAGGAGGGGGCTGAAGGCAGCCGTGCTTCGGCCCCCCCACCCCCAGGGTTGGTGCTCGCTTCCCTCCGTGTGGTGAGGGTGGAACAGAGTGCCGTTCTCTGCCCCCACCTCACGAGGAAGTGTTTTGCTTCTCCCGGTAGGCGGGGGCCGAAGGCAGCCGTGCTTTTGGCCCCGTCCTCCCGGGAATGCCGAATGGAGCGCCAACAGGATTTCTCCTGTGCGCGTTGGCCGTTATTTTTTGTGTGCACCGGCTGTGTTGCCTCCTTTGTGCTCGTGTCCTCCTGCCTGATTGGCTGAGACATGTCGAGGCATGGAGGATGCTGGGAAGTGTATTTTTTTAGTTTTTCCGTGTTCGTGGGGCATTGGCCCCACTCTCGGCTTCTGGCCCCTTGCGGCGATGTTGTCAAGGACAAAAGGTAAGTGTGGCCGGTGCATTACGGGATAGGCTGGACATGTGTGGACACACATTCCGCACACGCATTGCCCAACCCCCTTCTTATAGATATAGATCAGCATTGTAAGAATGAATGAACATTTTATAAATTGACTCTAAGAGTTTACTTAGAGCAGTGATTCCCAATTATTATTATTTTTGTCCATGCCCCATCTATGCATCTCAAAAATCCTGCCCCTGCCCCGTGACATATAATTCTTATTATTCAAAAAGTGATCTTGGTCTGTCTAATTCTTGAATCGCACCCCCCCCCAATCAAATTGCTCCTTTGTGGGGGCATGTGCCCCATGTTGGGAACCATGGATTTAGAGCATAGAAATCCTTTTAAAATGATTTTTAAAATTTGTTTTACCAATTTCCTCAACTTGAGTCTGTCACTAAATAGTTGTTGTTCAGTCGCACAGTCGGTTCCGACCCTTTGCGACCCTATGGACCATTGTTCTCCAGGCACCTCTGTCCTCCACCATCCCCCTCAGCACTCCCAGTTCTGTGCCCATTGTGTCTACAATACCATCTAGCCATCTCATCTTTGGCCTCCCCCTTCTTCTTTTGCCCTCCACCTTTCCCAACATCAGGGCCTTTTCAAGTGAATCCTCCCTTCTCATTTGATGTCCAAAATACTTTAGCTTCGTCTTTACTATTAGCCCTTCCAATGAGCAGTCAGTGTTGATTTCTTCTAAGATTGACCTATTTGTTCTCCTCGCTGTCCAGGGTACTCTCAAAACTCTCCTCCAACACCACATTTCAAAGGCATCTATTCTTCTGCGTTCAGCTTTCCTAATTGTCCAGCTCTCACATCCGTACATTACCACTGGGAATACCGTTGCTTTGACTATTCTAATTTTTGTTTGCAATGTGATGTCTCTGCTTTTCACTATGTTCTCCAGGTTTCTCATGGCTTGTCTCCCAAGAATCAGCCGCCTTTTTATTTCATGGCTGCAATCCCCATCTGCCGTGATCTTTGATCCCAGGAAAGTAAAATCTGTCACTGCTTCTACTTCTTCCCCATCTATTTTCCAGGAACTGATTGGGCCTGTTGCCATTACCTTGGTTTTCTTGATATTGAGTCTCAAACCAGCTTTTGCACTCTCCTCCTTCAGCCCAATCAAGAGGTTCTTTAGGTCTTCCTCACTTTCTGCCAACCTAGCAGTTCGAAAGCAAGAAATTGCAAGTAGATAAATAGGGACCACTTCGGTGGGAAGGTAACAGCGTTCCGTGCACTCCGGTGTCTAGTCATGCCTGCCACATGACCACGGAAACGTCTGCAGAAGCAGACAGCGCTGGCTCTTCGGCTTAGAAACAGAGATGAGCACTGCACCCTAGAGTCGGATACGACTGGCTTTCAAGCAAGGGAAACCTTTACCTTTACCACTTTCTGCCATTAGGGTGGTATCGTCTGCATATCTCAGATTGTTTATGTTTCTCCCAGCAATTTTAATCCCATATTGTGATTCCTCCATCCCTGCATTTCGCATTATGTGCTCTGTGTATAGATTGAATAAGCAGGGTGATAAAATGCAGCCTTGTCTTACTCCTTTTCCTATTCCAAACCACTCTGTCATTCCATGTTCTGTCCTAACTGTTGCTTCTTGGTTCATGTACAGATTTCTCAGGAGGCATATGATGTGCTCTGGTATTCCCATCTCTTTAATTACTTGCCACATCTTGTTGTGGTCCACACAGTCAAATGCCTTAGTGTAATCAATGAAACAAAAGTAAACTTGTTTCTGGTATTCCTTTGTTTTCTCCATGATCCAACGTATGTTGGCAATGTGGTCTCTAGTCCCCCTGCCTCTTCTGAAACCGGCCTGCACCTCTGGTAGTTCTCTCTCCACATGTTGCTGAAGTCTGTCCTGTATTATCTTGAGCATCACCTTGCTGGCGTGTGGGATGAGTGCAATTGTTCGGTAATTTGAGCATTCTTTGGCGTTGCCCTTTTTTGGGATTGGGACGTATACTGATCTTTTCCAATCCTGTGGCCACTGTTTTGTTTTCCAGATTTGCTGGCATATTGAGTGCAGTAATTTGACGCCATCATCTTTTAGCGCTTTGAAAAATTCGACTGGGATACCATCATATCCACTAGCTTTGTTGTTTGCAGTGCTCTTTAGGGCCTTTATAACTTCGCTCTCCAGGATGTCTGGCTCGAGTTCAGTTTTTTCATCATTGTGGTTATCAGGAGTGTTGAGGTCCTTTTTGTAGAGTTCCTCTGTGTACTCTTTCCATCTTTTCTTTATCTCTTCTTCATCAGCTAGCTCTTTTCCGTCTTTGTCCCTTATCATGGTCATTTTTGCTTTAAATGTTCCCTTTATTTCCCCGATTTTTCTGAAGAGATCTCTAGTCCTGCCTCTTTTGTTGTTTTCCTCCATTTCTTTGCACTGTTCTTTTAGGTAGTTTTCCTTATCTCTCCTTGCTTTTCTTTGAAATTCTGTGTTCAGAAGGTTGTATTTTTTCCTTTCTCTTTTGACTTTTGCCTTCCTTCTTTCCTCTGCTATTTTAAGAGCCTCATCAGACAACCATTTTGCTTTCTTACGTTTCTTTTCTTTTGGTATGGTTTTCTTTGCTGCTTCCTGCATGATTTCCTTTATCTCTGTCCATAATTCTTCTGGCACTCTGTCTATTGCGTCCAGGCCATTATATCTGTTCATCACCTCCACCGTGTATTCTTTAGGGATGCTGTCTAGGTGATATCTGTCTGGTCTTCTTGTTTTCCCTATTTTCTTTAGTCTTAACCTGAATTTTGCGATCAGTAGGTTGTGATCTGATCCACAGTCTGCTCCAGGTCTTGTTTTTGCTGATTGTATGGAGGTTCTCCATCTTTGGCTGCAGAGTATGTAGTCAATTTGGTTTCGGTGTTGGCCATCTGGTGATGTCCATGTGTAAAGTCGCCTCTTGTGTTGCTGGAAGAGAGTGTTTGCTATGACCAGTGCGTTCTCTTGGCAGAACTCTATCAATCTTTGCCCTGCTTCGTTCTGTACTCCAAGACCAAACTTGCCTGTTATTCCCTCCACTTTTTGATTTCCTACTTTGGCATTCCAGTCTCCTAATATAATTTGGACATCATTTCTTGGTGTCTGTTCTATGAGGTGTTCTAGGTCCTCATAGAACTGGTCCACTGTGGCTTCATCTGCACTAGTGGTTGGTGCATAGACTTGGATTACGGTGATATTGAAAGGTTTGCCTTGAATTCTGACTGACATCATTCTGTCATTTTTGAGGTTATATCCCATTACTGCTTTTCTTACTCTCTTATTGACAATTATGGCTACTCCATGCCTTGTAAGGTTTTCTTGTCCACAATAGTAGATATGATGGTTTCCAGAGCTGAATTCACCCATCCCTGTCCATTTGAGCTCACTGATGCCCAAGATGTCAATGCTTATTCTTTCCATCTCATTTTTTACCACTTCCAGTTTACCTTGGTTCATTGATCTCACATTCCATGTCCCTATGCAGTATTGCTCCTTACAACATTGCATTCCTCCTCCCTCCTTCCTGTCCCTCCCCTTTCTCCCCTCTGAGGTGTTAAGCATCCTGTATCACTGTTATGTATGTATGTATGCATGTTCATTATACTGTAAAGGCAAGAATGTAACCACTCCAGATACAAACGATACCAGCTGTAAAAGAACGCGAGCAGACAGCCCATAGAGGGCAGCTGCGAGCGTTCAGCCTCACATGGTTCACATTGCTCAATCACGGACAGCCGCGGGAAAACCTTCCCCGCATTCAGCAGCAGAAGAAAGAGGCGTGCCTGGGCGAGGCCACGCCGGTAGCAGCCAATCAGCTACCGTGCTACAAGATTCAAATGTAGAGAGCTACTGTATATATCGAGATGTATCACCGCCATTACCTCATGCTTCACTGGAACTTCATGCAATAAACCTGAGTTAAACCAACCCTTCGGTTGTCCGGTTGTCTTTGGTCCCATACACTAAATTGGCGACGAAGGTGGGATCATGGCTGCCCACGGGACCAAGACATGCGCCGGCTACGTGATCAAGAAGCCGGGAGACTTGGAGCTGTTTGAGATAGACTTCAACGCAGCGCTGGTGGAGCTCGAAGTCTCAGATGAGGCCAAAAAGAGGGCCATTTTCGTCCGCATGCTCGGACACGAGACCAAGAGGACCTTGGTGGACCTGATTGCGCCGAGGAAGGTGAGCGACCTCAAAGCCACAGAGCTCCTGGCGGCGTTGCGCGCCCATCTCCGGCCAGCAATAGCGATGTTCCCCGCTCGGAGCGCGTTCTGGAGGCGAGTCCAGGCACCTGGGGAATCGGTCGATGAGTTCGCCGCGGCCCTGCGGTTGGCCGCCGGCCCATGCAAGTGGGAGCTCCCCGAAATCACCCTCCGGGACTGCCTACTCTGCGGTCTGAGGGACACAGAGACTCAGCGCGCGCTGATGAAAAGGGAGCCGCCTCCCTCGTGGCAACAAGTCCTCGACATGGCACAGGCCGCGGAGGCCACTTCTGCCGGGGTGCACGAGCTTCAGGACTGGCGCCCGAAGACCGCCAAGGCGGAGAGCTCGGTGCGCACGGCCCGGCGAGTTTCGAACTCGTCTGCGGAGAGCGGCGACGACGAGGACGTCCGGAGGGTCCAGAGAGAGGGCCGGCGCTGCGACGGCTGCGGCGCCGCCCACGCCCGCGCCAAATGCCCATTCCGCAAGGCCGAGTGCCACAACTGCGGCCGGCACGGGCACATCGCCAAGGTCTGCCGGAAACGGCGCGAGGCCACCAGGAGTTCTCCAGACCGCTCGGCGAGGCAGGACCGCACCACGAGGCAGGACCGCACCACGAGGCCAAAGGACGGCACCCGGACCACGAGGACGCGGGACGAAGTAGGGCGCATCTCCGACGACAGCGAGGACGACGCGCCGGTTTGCAGCGTTTCCACGGAGCACCCCCGTTACTTCGTTGAGGTAGTAATACAAGGGGCCCCTGTTAGAATGGAGGTGGACTCGGGTTCTTCATACTCCATTATTTCCCAGGGGGAGTTTATGAAAATCGCCCCCCACACGCGGCCCAAGCTCAAGGCGTTGAGGGCCACACTGAAGGACGTGCAAGGGAACCGCATCCCAGTGTTGGGGGTTGGAAAGTTCCGGGTTCAGTTTAAAAAGCACACCGCAACGCTTCCCCTAGTCGTCCTCAAGGGAGGTAAATGCAGCCTCCTCGGGACTCAATGGTTCCAGCCCCTGGGATTGTTCATTGGGGGGGTTCACGCCGTGAAAGCACACGCCGCCGGGACTGATCCAATACAGAGCGTGTGCGATGCGCACCCCGAGGTTTTTAAAAAGGGGCTCGGGAAATTCAAGGGCCCCCCAGTGACCTTCGACCTGGACCCTGAAGTACGTCCAATCAGACTTAAACCGCGCAGAGTGCCTTTCGCACTAAAGGACAAAATAGAGGCGGAGTTGGACAAGTTGGTGGGCCAGGGGATTCTTGTTCCTGTTGATTCTGCGGAGTGGGAAACTCCGATTGTAACAGCGCTCAAGGCCAACGGGGAGGTCCGCATATGCGCTGATTACAAGTGCACCATCAATAAGGCGATCCGCCCTAATGCGTATCCGGTGCCGGTAGTCAGCCACTTGTTGGCCAGGTTACACGGGGGGAGGTGTTTCGCTAAACTCGACCTGGCCCAAGCCTACCAGCAACTCCCAGTGACCCCCGCCGCAGCTGCTGCGCAGACCATAGTCACCCACAAAGGGGCGTTCCAGGTATCGCGCCTCCAATTCGGCGTGAATTCGGCGCCCGGGATCTTCCAGTCACTTGTGGAACGCCTCCTGAAGGGGTTAGAGGGGGTGTTGCCCTATTTTGATGACGTATTGATTACAGGGGGGAGCCGGGCCGAGCTAGCAACAAGGTTGGGAAAGGTCCTGACTATATTCGAAAAGGCGGGGTTGCGGTTGCGAAAAGACAAATGTGTCTTCTTCGCTACAGAAGTTGAGTTCCTGGGGTTCCGTGTCACGCCCGAGGGAATAAGGCCAGCACAATCCAAGGTAGCCGCCATCAAGAAGGCCCCTCGCCCCACCTCCAAGCCCGAGTTGCAGTCGTTCCTCGGACTGCTCAATTTCTACCACTCCTTCCTCCCGCGGAAGGCAGCCGTGGCAGAACCGCTACACAAATTGTTAAAAAAGGACGAGGCATGGAAGTGGGGCGACGACCAGGAGAAGGCTTTCAATGACCTGAAGCGACTCCTGGCATCAGATGCCGTACTGACCCACTTCAATCCCAAACGCCCAGTGGTCCTGGTTTGCGATGCATCCCCGGTGGGGGTGGGGGCGGTGTTATGCCATGTGCTGGAGAACGGTAGGGAGGCCCCGATAGCGTTCTACTGTAGGTCTTTGTCCCAAGCGGAGAGAAACTATGCCCAGACAGACAGGGAAGCACTAGCAATAATTGCGGGGACCAAGAAATTTCATGATTTTGTGTACGGCCGCCCCTTCACCATAGTGACTGACCATAAGCCTTTGTTAGGCATCTTCACCGCTGATAAGCCCACACCCCAAATCCTGTCCCCGAGAATGCTCAGGTGGGCCATCTTTCTCAACGCGTATCAGCACGCGTTGGTATACCGGCCCGGGAAGGAGATCAGCCATGCCGACGCCCTGTCGAGGTCCCCCATTCCCCGGGATGGCTGCCACGTGGGCGGAGTAGAGAGGGACCATCAGGTCTTAATGATAGAGGTTCTAGACTCCCCTCCAGTAGTACCGGCCGACATCGCCCAAGCGACAGGCAAGGACAAGACGCTGGCCACAGTTTGCTCCTGGGTACAGAAAGGGTGGCCCGTGTCTTCCCCGGCAGCGGAATTCGACACATTTTTCAAAAAGAAACTAGAGTTGTCCCTAGAGAGGGGTTGCCTTTTGTGGGGACAGCGGGTAGTGATCCCCACGCCTCTCCGGCCGAGGGTGCTTAAACTGCTGCACGTCAGCCACCCGGGGATCGTCCGCTCAAAGGCGCTGGCCCGCAGTTACTTTTGGTGGCCCCAGCTAGACGCCGACATTGAACACATGGTCGGCACTTGCGAAGCGTGCCAAAGCTCAAGGGCAGAAGAGGCTCGCTCGCCACCTAGGGAGTGGGACACGGCTAGGGGGCCCTGGTCCCGGATACATGTAGACTTTGCTGGCCCGTTCAGGGGAACGCTTTTCCTCCTCGTGGTGGACGCGTTCTCCAAGTGGTTGGAGGTCATTCCAGTCTCGAGCACCTCCTCGGCCACAACAATTAAACAGTTAAGGAGGGTCTTTTCCATGTTCGGTTTACCCGACACCCTCGTCAGCGATAACGCTAGCTGTTTCACGTCCGCCGAGTTCGGGGCATTCATGGAGCGAAACGCCATTCGGCACGTCACCTCTGCCCCCTTTCACCCGGCCACCAACGGCCAAGTAGAGCGCCTCGTGCGCACCACGAAAGACGCCCTGCTGCGCATGGGCCCCGGAGACCTCGACCTGAAATTGTGCCAATTCCTGCTTAGATACAGGGTCACCCCATTAGCATCAGGGTACTCCCCCGCGGAGCTATTGATGCGCAGGAAGCTGGCCACGGGAATCTCCAAGCTAGACCCCACGAGAGTAGAGGACAAAGGGCGGAACATAGGGGTGGTACCCACAAAGAGTTTCAGCGTAGGCGCCCCGGTGCATTGCAGGAACTACGCCAGCGCGGGGCCAGCCTGGGTGCCGGGCACCGTAGTAGAACAAACCGGCCCCGTCTCATACCGCGTAGAGACCACTACAGGCTTCCTGTGGAGGCGGCACGTGGACCTACTCAGGCGCAGGGTCCCCGGAGAGCAGGACGAAGACGAGAATAGTATCGAATCAGCGTTAGGGTACTCCCCCACCCGCTTAACCCAAGGGGGAGGAAAAGGGGAGCATGGGTCCCCACCAAGGGGGGAGGAAAGGGAATCGATCCACAGAAATCTTTTGCGGGCGTCCCCGAAAAAATGGAAGAGCCCCGACCACACACATACCCCGCGGGAGTTTCCCCGAAACACAGATGCCCATAGAAGCTTAGACGTTGATTTACAGTACCAGGGGGAGTTAGCGGAGTGGTCCCCCACCCGTCCTAGCGAAAAGAGGGGTTTCAGTTCAGCCCCTGGTACCTCCAGTCCCAGTAGCCCCTGTGAGTCAGAATGCGATATAGCGCCATTTCCCCGGAGACCGACACCCCCAAGACGGGAGGCGTCAGCGAGTCCGCCCACCACAGTCTCAAGGTCCCCCGAGCAGGAATCAGAAGGTAGCCGAACCACAAGGGCGACCTCATCGGTTCCGCGGTTCACAATAGGAGGGTCCCCGGGGTCAGAGAGCAACAGACAGGGGTTCACCTCCCAACTATTCATTCCTTTCCCATCCCCGGGCGCGAGGCAGGCACGAACGCCCCACAGAGCCACTAACGAATCCCCGTTTCCTGTTGCAGGACAAGCACCCGCGGAGTCAGGGATCACAGGCTCTCCAGTACTAGGTCAGACGCAAGCGCGTCCCAAGCGCACGTGCGGCAAGCCACAATGGTTGCGGGACTTCGTCCCATCCTAGGGGAGAGGGATGTTATGTATGTATGTATGCATGTTCATTATACTGTAAAGGCAAGAATGTAACCACTCCAGATACAAACGATACCAGCTGTAAAAGAACGCGAGCAGACAGCCCATAGAGGGCAGCTGCGAGCGTTCAGCCTCACATGGTTCACATTGCTCAATCACGGACAGCCGCGGGAAAACCTTCCCCGCATTCAGCAGTAGAAGAAAGAGGCGTGCCTGGGCGAGGCCACGCCGGTAGCAGCCAATCAGCTACCGTGCTACAAGATTCAAATGTAGAGAGCTACTGTATATATCGAGATGTATCACCGCCATTACCTCATGCTTCACTGGAACTTCATGCAATAAACCTGAGTTAAACCAACCCTTCGGTTGTCCGGTTGTCTTTGGTCCCATACACTAAAATCACCTAGCCTGCCCTTTTGTTTTGCCTTTTGTTTTGGTCCATAGGGTTCTCTTGGCAAGATTTATGGCGTGGTTGCCGGTGTCTGCGCCATTTTTCTCTCCTCATACATTTTATCACAGTTTTTAAAAGTTTAAAAACATTTAAGACAACATATTATCATGCATATTATCACACTTTAAAGCACAGTCTCTATGTCAGTTGCTATATTAAGTCATTTTAAAGTCTTTATGTGAGTTACTATATTAAGTCATCCACATTTCTGCATATTTAACTACTTATCCTTTGTATGGGGCTCTGAGTCTCACCCCCTGGTTTAACTCCTTTGCCTTCTTCCCTTCTGCCAATTGGACCTCTCCTTCGGCGCTTGGTTGTTTTCAGGGCTTGGAAAAGGCTCTCGTCGGGGCGACTGGCTGGCCTCTCCCCGCCCGGCTGGTCTTCCTCCTCCCTCACCGGCCCGGCTGGAGATGGTGGGGACCGGCTCGGAAGGGCTCGCGTTGGGGCGACTGGCTGGCCTCTCCCCGCCCGGCTGGTCTTCCTCCTCCCTCACCGGCCCGGCTGGAGATGGTGGGGACCGGCTCGGAAGGGCTCGCGTTGGGGCGGCTGGCTGGCCTCTCCCCGCCCGGCTGGTCTTCCTCCTCCCTCACCGGCCCGGCTGGAGATGGTGGGGACCGGCTCGGAAGGGCTCGCGTTGGGGCGGCTGGCTGGCCTCTCCCCGCCCTGCTGGTCTTCCTCCTCCCTCACCGGCCCGGCTGGAGATGGTGGGGACCGGCTCGGAAGGGCTAGCGTTGGGGCGACTGGCTGGCCTCTCCCCGCCCGGCTGGTCTTCCTCCTCCCTCACCGGCCCGGCTGGAGATGGTGGGGACCGGCTCGGAAGGGCTCGCGTTGGGGCGGCTGGCTGGCCTCTCCCCGCCCTGCTGGTCTTCCTCCTCCCTCACCGGCCCGGCTGGAGATGGTGGGGACCGGCTCGGAAGGGCTCGCGTTGGGGCGACTGGCTGGCCTCTCCCCGCCCGGCTGGTCTTCCTCCTCCCTCACCGGCCCGGCTGGAGATGGTGGGGACCGGCTCGGAAGGGCTCGCGTTGGTACATTTCTTTAATTATAGTACATTTCTTTAATTATTATATTTTTCTTTGTCTACTTAGTCTGGCTTTAAAAATCAAACCAAAAGTGCATCTGGAGGTTTTGATGGATGATGGGGCAAGATTTGTTGTTGTTCTGCATCAAGTTTGGAAGAACCATCCCCTGCACCGGGATTTCCTGGGATTTTATACACTGGACAGTCACAGGCTATCTAACCAAACCCATGGCTTATTAGGTACCAATTTACAAAAAAATACTAGTATGAGGAAGGTTTTTTTTTTTAAAAAACATCCTTTTAATTAACAGGATATAGGTTCCTTGAAGGCCTGTTTATATTACACACTTTACTTTTATTAAAAGAGACAGGTATAAAGCAAAGTGTGAAAGAATGACGCATCTTTGCTTCTCACATTTTTTTGAAGCAAACTTTTTCTGACAGTATTTCTGGAATATCTCATCATCCCGAACCAATCAGATCATTTTGGTCATCCTGGCTTAGAGGTTATGACATTGAACCTGATGACTGGAAGGTTGGCAGGTCAGCAGTTCGAGACCTGAGTAATGCACGATGGAGTGAGCTCTCACTCTGATCCAGCTCCTCCCCACCAAACAGTTTGAAAGCAAGAAATTGCAAGTAGATAAATAGGTGCCACTTCGATGAGGAGGTAACAGCTTTCCATGTGCTTCGGTGTCTATTCATGCCTGCCACATGACCACAGAAATATCTGCAGATGCAGACAGCGCTGGCTCTTTGGCTGTAAACCGCACCCTAGAGCACATTGGTAATTCATGGACTGAGATAATCATGTTCTGTCACTGGCCACAACTGCCAATAATAATTAAAAGGTTAAGATTGAAAAGAAATAACCAAGTTCCGGAGTTTTGTTTTATTCTTATTGCAGGTACTCCTCGCATTTGCTGAGTGGTGGCAATGAATCACCTCCCCGTTACTTAAACATGAGCTGTTCAGGCATAGCTAAAAATAACCTATGAGAAATTGTCCGTTATCAGTTAGTAATGATTGTCCCGATTCTTATTTGTATTCCAAGGGCAATTTTTCTACCCAATTGACTTTGACATACTTGAAATCCACCCTGGATTAGATCCAGGAAAAATAGATGCCACGATGGTTGTGAAAGATATGCATCTGACTGTGACCAGGTAAAAATAATCAGAGACTTTAGCTGGTGTTTATTTTTCTGCATGCAGCAGGTGCTCTGTTTTCAATTCACTGGTTTGCATTTTCCCTTCTAGGGGAAGTGAGAAAGATTACTCAGAAGACACCCGGTATGGCATCAAGGTCCCTTGCTGGTTCATTCACAACAATGGCGAAGGCCTCATTGATGGTGTGCATACAGACTATATTGTTCCCAGTGTATTTTGATATAAAGAATGCATATCTCTGCAAATAAAAATATTTTTTTCTTGATGCTCGATAATTTACATTTTACATCTGTGATGGTAACACACCAACTTTGATGATCCTTCTGTAGAGATCAAGTGTTGAACACCACAGATTTTATTAAAAAGTGAATACATGTTTGCATTGCTCACATTACATTTCAGAAATAAATGTCATACTTCCTTTACTATGGGTCTTCTGTAGTCTAAATTAATCCATTTAAAATGTATTTAAGTTTTTGTGTTAAGTCATTATGGGACCATGATTTGGGTAATCATGACTGGAAGAAAATATGGGAGATGCAAAATTTTAAATCTTATGTCAGCAAGGATAAAGGAGAATTTTTAATAAGTTGATTTGGAAATGGTATTCAACACTGGAAAAATTAAATCGAATTGATAGGAAATATTCAGCATTATTTTTGAGATAATGTTAGGAAAAAAGGCACTCATTTTCATATGTGTTGGAGTTGTGAGCATGTATTGAAATTTTAGCAAATGGTCTTGAATGAGATAAATTAAATAACTAGAGGTATGTCTTAAAGTTGTTCTTGTATCTGTCAAATAGGACACAGTATAACTGGTCAAGTAAATGATTAATTTCAAATTTGCTAACCATAACAAGATTAATAATACAGTGGACCCTCGATTAACGATGCGTTCGAATAGCGTCATTTTCGATTAATGACGCTACGATGCTGCCAATGTGATTGTTCGAATAACAATGTTATTCGAATAACGACGGTACTTTTTCCCATCATTATTTGAATAACGACATCGTTATTTGATTAACAACGGTGTTTTTACCATCGTTATTCAAATAACTATGTTTTTGCCATTATTCGAATAATGACGTTATTCGAATAGCGACGCTACTTGGGGAACCAAGTAACGTCGTTATTCGAGGGTCCACTGTACCTAGGAAATGAAAAATACATTATGCTTTCCAATTAAATAAATGATATAAAGAGGTTTGGGACGTTGCTATTAATGATCAATTAGCTTGTAATACTAAAATTAAGAGGAGACTATTGATGAAGAAATGTTTTGAAGACATCTGGGGAGAATTTACAGATTATGTTTTATTAAAAGGGAAACATGGACACCCCCATAAGATTCAGTGCTACTTTTGAAACTGAAGGAAATTCCATAAAGATGAGGGAAATTGTTATTTAACTCTTTTGGTTCCAGTGATGATGTGGGGAGCACTTTTCCTTTGAAATTTTCATGTTGAAAATAGGGGGAAAGATAAATTCTCCCTCAGTTTCCTTGAGCTGGACCTCACCACTGGCAATAGATGTGGCAAGGTTTTGTTCTTGTCTTCTTATGATTTCTTTTGGCCTGTCATTGTTGTGGTTTAATCTGTCACCCAATTTCCCAAAAGTTTCATTTCCCCGTGAGCAAATTTTCAGCGAATTTCTCCTGATCTCAGTCTTTCCTCCCAAAATTTCCCCCTTTTGCTTTATTCTTAAACTGTTGCTTCCTGAGACATAGTCAATAACCTACAAGAATCTACTTCCCTTCACTAACTTCCTGTTACTCCTTTACTAAAACTTTCTTCTAACCTCAGCCCTGCCATTTGCTCTTTTTTCAACCATCCAAAAAAGAGTCTTCAAAGTACAGTGAACCCCTGCTTTATGGAATTACTGTACTGTGTTCTGCAGGGTTTTCCTTATAACAATTTTTCCTTAAAGCAAACTGTGGTTTCCCATAGGAATGCATTGAAAACCTATAGTTCCATTCCAGAAGTTAGAAAGGAGCCAAGGAAACATGTTTTTTTCTGTTCAAAGCTCTTTCTAAAGTGGTGAAAACACAGCGAAAAATTCCAAAGTGCCGCCCTGAGTCGGGTTCTGCCTGAGTGGGCGGCATATATAAATATGACTATTAAATTAAATTAAATTAAGAGTTTTGAGTGGAGGGGACCCCTTTTTTAAAAAAGTTTTTAGTGAGTTCCAGAATTGATTTTTTTGTTTTGCAATGCATATTTGGTACATTTCTGACAGCGCTATCTAGTGGCCAGCCCTGGTAATTGCAGGAAAAGTCCCCACCGAACAGCTGATGGACAGGTTGGCACTTCATGGGTTGTGGGGAATTTAATTTTTATTTATTTATTCATATTTGTATTGCCGCCCTGTTGCTGAGGCGACTCCGGGCGGCTCACAGGTGTAAATATAAAAACATTCCATAACAATAAAATCAAGAAACTTATCTAAAAACCATCAGACATTAAAACCCTTAAAATACCCGTAACATTCCCTCTTCTACAACCACTTAAAACCCAGGCTAGCCCTTATATAAGCCATTGGGGGGATTTTTCCACACTGATGGCACCCCACACCTGTTGTGCAAGTCAGGTTTCGAGAGTTTTTCTGAAGGGGAGGAGCTGCACCTGGAGATGGAACTTGGTTGGCAGGAGGTTCCAAAGGGCCGGAGCAGATGCTGAAAAGGCCCTCCTCCTGATGCTAGAGAGGCGAGCCTCTCTAGCTGACGGGACCATCAGGGAGCCCCTCCGGTCTGCTCTAGTGGGACAGATAGATGTCCTTGGGGTAACCCGGTCTCTTAGGTACCCTGGTCCACTACCATGTAGGGCTTTAAAGGTCATCACCAACACCTTCAATTGCACCTGGAGGCACATACCGGCAGTCAATGCAGCTCCCACAGCAGCAGTGAGGCATGGGCATAATGCCCACACCCCATCACCACGCAGGCAGATGCATTTTGAACCAGCTGCAGCCTCCGAATGGTCCTCAAGGACAGCCCCATGTAGAGTGTGTTGCAATAATCCAGTCTGGAGGTGACCAGACCATGCATGACCATAAGCAAGGAGTCCCTGTGCAGGAACGGGCATAATTCGCAAATGACACAAAGTTGTGTGAAAGCCCTCCTGACCACGACTGCCACCTGCTCATAGAGCAGGAGTTGTGAATCCAGGAGGACCCCCAAATTATGCACCGGGTCTGTCTGAGGCAAAAAAGCCCCACCCAGAACCAAAGATGGTAGCTCCCGGGATAACATGGGGGCCCTGACCCTCAGCCACTCAGTCTTGCCAGGATTCAGTTGTAGCCTGTTCTCCCCCATCCAGACCCTCACAACCTCCAGACACCTGGATAGGACTTCCACTGCATCACTTGGATCACCATGGGCTGAGATGTGCAATTGCGTATCATCTGCATATTGATGATACTTCACCCCGTGGGAATGGATGATCTCCCCCAGCGGTTTTATGTAAAATATTAAATAGGAGAAGCGAAAGCACCGAGCCCTGCAGCACTCCATATTGGAGAACCCTGGGACTGGACCTCTTGCCCTCCACACAGACCAACTTGGTCTGGCCCTTCAGAAATGAGGAAAACCAAGACCCTAGTCCTCAAAGCTGTTCCAAAAGTATACCATGGTCAATGGTATTGAAAGCTGCTGAGAGGTCAAGAAGAGCAAGGACGGATGGGTTACCTCGATCCCACTTATGCCAGAGATCATCCAACAGTGCGACCAATGCAGTCTCAGTATCATATCTGGGTCTGAAACCTGACTGAAAAGGGTCCAGATAATCTGCTTCATCCAGGAACCCCTGTAACTGCCATGCCACCGCTTTCTCCAATACCTTCCTTTAAAAGGGAAGGTTGGATACAGGCTGGAAGTTGGCCAAAATTGTTGGGGCGAGGGATGGCTTCTTCAGGAAGGGTCACACCAAAGCATGTTTCAATGGTGCAGGAAACACCCCACCCGTAAAGAAGTGTTAATTATCGCCCCAACCCAATCACATGTCATTGCCTTGGCCATTTTTACTAACCAGACGGAACATAGATCTAAAAGACAGGCAATAGCGCGAATAGATCCAAAGAGTCTGACCACTTCCTTAGGTGTTGGATTGGGGCCGCGAAACGGCTGTTGGGTCCTGGAGGAGACTGGTCAGCAATGAGACACGAGACAAGATGGAGCGAAGACCAGTGATTTATTGAGGGAAAATCATCAGTATATATTATGTTCAAGGCTGCGTCAGAAAGAGCTGCGGCCCACATGACATGTTTACACAGGTTAATTGGGAACCTCTCTCGGGGAGGTTAATTAACTAAATTAAACGCTGCCAGGGGAAGTCCATTGTTCCTAGCTTACCCAAGAGTAAGCATGGCCACTGTTGACGTTAGGGCTTGGGGTAATTCGCAGGTGCGATATTACCTATTACCTAACCGCTTAGTTAGACATTCAATTTCCTCCTGCTTGGACTGTTTGTCAGGTCAGCTATGGGTGAATCAATCTTATGACTATTAATCTGCTCCCCAATTTCTGTCCCCTTGGAGCCCAAAGCTCGGAGCGTTCTCACAAGTCATGGCCTCTGTCAGGGACAGTATGCCAATTGTGCTCGCGGATCCCACACTCCCCCTTTATTTGTTTGATTGGACCTGACAGACGGCCCTATATAGGAGTGGCATCAGCTGGCATGGGGTGATGACATTTCGGGGTTCCTTCCATGGGGGACATCTCGACATCAGTGAGGGAATACATTGCATGAAACAGCACACTGCTGTGCCCAGTATTACCACCCCCACAATCACCTTGAGTGTTGTCTGTAGCCAACCCCATGGGAACCACGACCATAACGAATCCCACCACCCCCACGTAGCATCTTCCTTGATATTCTTGACCAAAGTGTGGAGGTCTGTGAGCTGGCTCTGTACCTTATGCGTGTTGTCTGTGAGATTAAAGCAACACATGCCATGGACAGACTTGCAACCCAAATGATGTAGCAACAGGAGATAATCGATGGCTGCTCGATTATCCAGTATGGCATGGCGAAGCTGTCTGCTCCTGGTTGAGCGGCGCTATCGCCGAGGAGGTGTGGTTGATGGCTTTTGCCAAAGCGCAAGCCAATTGACCAATTCTCCGAGCGTTGCCTATGGCTAAGCCTGGCACGCTGAATATACTGACTGCTGCTTGGTTTTTCAGAACTGTGGGTCTGAATCCAGACTGCTTTCTGTAGCAAGGCAAGATAATGAGATGTGTCATTGATCTCTCACTGTGACAGAACTGGTTTTTCCTAAGGTAATTCTAAGCTATTTCTGCAACTTCTGGTGTTGTGCAAATGTCTTTCTAGCACCTATGGGGAGGTGTGAAACTCATGGATATAACTTACAATGGCTGGAGATTACCGGCTACCGGGTGCTCAATCTTTCCAAGCAATGGGCCGGTGCAAATATGGGCCGGTCTGGCTTCCTTTGATGGAAGCTGGCCGTTATTAACAATATGCGACCCTATGTATACAGAAATTCAAGTGTCCCTTGCAAATCCCAACTGGAGCATTGTACAAGGCATGAATGAATAAAGAGCAACTACAGATAATAATAGCAATAGAAAACATTCAGCTGCTTTTCGAAGATGAGGCTTCCCTTGTTGGTGGGGTTTCATGTGTAACTTGAGTTTGGAAAAGTCTTGTTTTGTGGGAAAGCATGGTCCTTAGAAGTAGCACTGAGTATGCAAAATGTTCATAGAAATGTCTTTGGGGATGTAAGTCACAAAGGAAGACGGACAGCTGATGACATCCAAGGCAGTGACTGGTGCCATCCTTTGCAATAGCTGAACTTGGCATCCGGGCCTGATTCTGGCCTCTGGGACCTGCATGGGGAAGAGACTTGTTTGGGAGATAAAGATTCTGAAAGAGTTAGTTAGTTTTTGCACTTATAGGATAGCAATTGCTGTGCAACTATGGGATGTTGTTCCCCCCTTTCTGTTTGTTTGTCAATGTAGGACTTAAGCGTCCGATAGACCCGTTCCACAATCGCTTGCCCCTACGGATTGTATGGAACGCCAAAGGTGTGCTTAATGTCCCAGGTGGCCATGAAGGTGGCCAGCTGCCTGGAGCTATAAGCTGGGGCGTCATCGTACTTCATGTGTCGAGGTTCGCCCATGGCGGTGGGAAAGGAGATGCTGCTCCACATGGGAAGCCATCTCTCCCTTCTGTGCTATAGCCCAAACAACTGTGAAAAAGTGTCAATGCAAACGTGCGTGTACTGCCATCTGCCAAAATGTGGGGCATGTGTGACGTCCATCTGCCACACCTGGTTGGCCTCTGTCCCTCGTGGGTTGACCCCCTACGAGGGCCCCCCTACCACCCCTGCATGATGCAGACAGGAACGGACTATGCCTTGGGCTTGGGAGAGTGGCAAGTTGAACTGCCTTGCAAGTGCTTTGGCATTCTGATGAAAGAATGCATGACTCTGAATTGGAGTTGTGAAGACTCCCAAAACTGACCATTGCTGAATTTCCTTTGCGGCCGCATCTGCTCTGCTGTTGCTCTCAGAAATCGGACCAGGCAAGTCCTGGTGGCTTCTGATGTGGGCTACATAGAGCGCTTTGGTGCGGTTCCGCAAATGAAATTGAGTTGTGAGAAACAGACTCAACAAGTTCTTGTCTATGGTGGGAGTGATGTATGCTCCCGGTAGACTGTGAAGCAAATTCCTAACATACTGGCTGTCAGTAATTTTGTTGAAGCATTCTTTGGCAAAGGTGCGCAAAGCGAGGTTCACGGCTGCCAACTCTGCCCGCTGTGCGGACTTCTGTGGAAGAGTTAGAAGCGTGTGCCAAGCTTGGTCCTCTTGCCAAGTAAGAACCTAATATGTGCGACCCCCATAAGTGAAAACTGTCCTAGCCCCCCGAAGGGGAACCAGTGACATTAATTCACACAAGGTGACTGTCTGCGTTTGAAGCGAGACGAGTCTGGGGTCTTATGGCAAACCTTGGTGCATGACGTGCCAGGCTTCCCTTGGGCAAATTTCTCATGAAGGCCCCCCTGCGCACATCCGCCCATGGCATGTGTGCGCACATTTCCTGGAGCTATTCTTGTGCTCCTGTGAGAAGGGTGCCAGATGCTGGCTTAGCCTTTTGCCTGTGCTTAGACTAGCAGCAAAAAAAAGGAAAGGGGTGGCCCGAAAATGCCTGTATCTGATTGAAAATATGACCTGACTGTATTCTTAAAATGGTCCTAGGCAGTCCTGGCTAATGAGACAGGGTGCTGTGGGCCAGGTGCCATACTTAAAATGACAGACTAAGACTTACTAAAAACAAGCCAACTATGACGTGCCAGCTGTAGGAAACAATACACAAAAATGAAAAGACACACAAGTTAAACATTTCCAGCAGGGAGTTCCAATGGCGAAAGGAGGAAAGGAGGAAAGACAAGTCAGAAGTTAGCACAATGAGAATGCAACAACTCTTATCATAATGAAATCAGGATTAGGTCAGATAATTAAGACAACTGGCTGGGATCCTCCTGTTAAGGAATCCCTACCAGTAATTAACTCTGAAGCCTGTGAAAGGAAGCAATTTAAGACTGTAGAAAGAAAGAAATTGGTTACTTTTAAGGCCTGGAGAGGAGTTTTGTTCCTGTAAAAAGGTAAGATTAAGCATTTTCTGAATATACAGAGCGCAAGAATGTTTGCGTGGTTTTTCCTGTGAAAGGGGTACAATGAGTGAGTTACTTTACACAGATTAAAGTCAAAATACCAGAACAGTATCTTTCTTAAGAGAATGAAGGAGAGTTAGAACGATTCTCAACCTGCGGCCAGATGTGGCCCACATTGCTCTGCCACTGCCTCCGCCAAGCCAAGAAGGGCTGTGTGGCAAAGGAAGGGCAGGATGACTGTCCGGACCACCAGAGCTGCCTGAGGCCGCGGGACTTGGCCCCTGACTTTAAAAGGTTGAGAACCAAGGTTACAATACACACATGAAGACAATGCAATTCTCTCATTCCTAGTGAGATATGTGACTTAAAGACGCTAAGGGACATTCAAACACCTTAAAACACAGAGATGGGGGTTTGAGAAACACAGACGTAGGGAGGGGTCCCATGGTTTATGATTTAGTGAGGAAAACTCATAGAAGTGATTTTTGTTTTCAGATCACGCTTCTGAAAAGAAAAATCTGTTTTCCTGAGTGGCACGGATTGCAAAACCGGTTTCCAAGAGTGACTTAATCCCTTGACAAAGAAAGAAGTCTCAAGGGAAGAAGGGGGGTCCCTTTGCCCTATTGCAGGTTAGGATCCCCCCCCCCCACTCTCCTGCTTTCGTTGCCCTGGGCAAGGCAAAGAGGTTTGCTCACCATGCTTTCTCAAACCTTAAATAGTTCCTGCCCATGAACAGAGTGCAAACTGTTTAACACATACTTCACAGTGACATTACCACACAGTTACACACAAGGAACACTTTGGAATCATACTGTGGTCATAGAGACAAGGCTTTTGCAATCATACACAGTTCTTGAAGTCATACATTCAGTGGTGCACCACACATTCACACATTTATTTATGCATTCGCACATTACTCCCCTGATCTGCAGTGTTCTATCCTACACATGAGGAGATGACTTATACACAGCTGGCTATTTACAACCATCTGGGTGCTTCTACTTAGGGGTGAGTTTCTCTGGGCTACTCCAAGGCAAGACAAGTAGGTTCTGCCTGTGCCTTGGGAGAGCTCGGGGTACTATTGCTGGGATGGTTCCTCTGGCATAGCCAGGACTATGGCTGCCTCCCTTCTAGCCTGGGCCAGATGCATGCCGGAGGGCCAGATTCCCGGATCTCAGTGCTGTCTCGCCCTCCAGTGCCAGCGTGGCCATTTGGTCTTAGGCTTATTCGGACAACCTTTTAAAGATCTGCCTGGTCTAGATTGGCATTCTCTTCTAAGGTGTCTCGTTTTTCCACACTGGAAGCAGGTGCCTTGGGGTTTTGGCACTGCTCTGCGCCTGAGTGTGGTAATGGGTCTGTTCTGGAGCCCTGCATGGCCAGGGGCCGTGCAGATTTCCATGAACAGTGGGCGCTGAGTAGGCAGGTAGACAATAGTCTGTCTGCCTGAACGTGTGTCTGCCTTCAGATAGGTTGAACACAGCAGCTGGGTGCTCGCTAATTGTGCCACTGGCAATTTCCGCGTGAATGGATCTTCCTCACCCACGCGCTGAATGGAGTTCTTAATTGGCAGGGAACTTTTAACTGTCAGAGAAGCGCCAGGGCTTCTCACGCCATGAATTCCTTCAGTGATGTCTGCAGCTGTCACTGAAGAAAAGTTCCCTACACTGCCCTGCTTAAACTGAAATGACGGATAGAGAGCCGCTGGGGCTGATGGCTCTGACTGCACTGGGGGTTTCTGGGGGTCTACCTCTGCTAAGAGCTTCCTACATTTGCTCCATGTGCCAATTATGCTATCTGGAGCTCTTGGTGCTTGCTGAATGCAGGCTTCTATCCTATCCCAAAGTTGGAGATTGAGCATACCCGCTTCTGGATAAAGCGGACAATTGCCCCCCAAGTACACTAAGAGTTCCGCTAACTTATTGCTGTGAATGCGTATTTGGTATACCCTGGCCAGGGCCTTGAATTCCATTAAGTGAATTCTCTGGTTAGTGGTCGGACGTTGCCGCTGAGGACAAGTCCCCATATTACCTGCCGGTCCTTTGAAGTTTTCCTCCTTGGGACGATTTCGACGCATCCTTTTAGGTAACAGGTCTCAGCGTGACGAACCTCTGGGATGGAGCTCGGAGCGTGGACTGCTGCCACGGGCCCTCGGCGGCCTCTGCGCTGGAATCAGGGTTTCACAGCCTGTCCCTGAGCGGAACGCGTATCCACGATGCAAGCCGTAGGATGCCTCTTCTGGAGTGCCTCGCCGCATAGCTGTCACTCAGGCCGGATGGCTTTCCGACCAGAGCTGCCGCGCTGTCCTCCGGGACGAGTCGGACACGGTTCTAGCGTGGTTTTCCACCATGGGGAACATTGGCAGCCCTCTTAAGCTGGGTGTCTCACTATCAGTTCCCTATGCAGTCCTCCCCCTCCTACAAAAGTGTGTGTGTGTGTGGGGTGGGTCACTTACCCGGGATAGGGGTCAATTCCCAACTCTCTCACTGCAGATCTGTTCCTATGAGTAAAATTAGTCCTGCTGCCAACTGAGTTGTGACAAACATGTGAGGTATATAAGTGTCAGCTATCATAACTGTCTATTTAAAACAAATTATTATGCAAAAAAAGAAGAAGAAGGGTGGATGTGGGGAGTTCATGTGGTGACTGCCTGGGAAGATCATGGAGGAGCTTTTAAAATCCTGGCCTGGAACTCCTTGCAATGCCATTGCAGATTGGACAGCCAGCCTTGCTCCAGGGAAGAAGGCACCTGCCACAGTGGCCATTATTGACATCACTTCTTGCTGGGCTGCTAAATGGGCTCCCCGGTAAGTTCTCATGGGGGTGACTGTCATCTTTCCTTTTATATAGTGTGGAGCTACATGTCTGTCTTCAAAGAGCAGAAAAAGAAGGTGTGAGGAAAGGCAGCTAACAAAGGAAGAAGAAGAAGGAAGTGACAGACTGTGAGGCAGGGCAAAACCATATTTTTTTTAAATTAAAAAACTTTTATTGTTAAAACACATAACATACACACGTACACATTTACATAAATATACCAAATAATCTTACATTCGTTGCATAAAACTAACAAAGATAATACATGACTAACAAAATAAAAATACAGACACACCCTAGTGCTATACATAGGAATCTGTGGTAATCGGGAAGTCCATTTTTGTTCTATTTTATCCGGAATTGACATATTTCCGGGTTGGGCTTAATTTCCTCTTCAATAGTTAATGCTTATTCTATGAGTGGTTTCCATATGTCCCAGAAACCTATTTTGATTACAATACCTTTTCTTTGATTTAAATTCATAGTTAATTTTTCGTTTAGCATCATTTGCCATAAAACTGAGTACCATCTAGCTTTACTCGGGCCTGGGTCATTTTTCCATTGCTAGGATCTGTCTAGACACCACTAAAAGAGTAAGCAATAATTCTTTCTTATTGTCATCCATTTTTTGCTCCTCTCTTTCTCCCAGAAGTGCTATTTTTGGGATCCAAACAAAATTCATGTCCATAATTTTTATCAATTCCTCCTCTATAAAACTCCAGAAGTCTCTAATCTTGGAGCATCCCCACCACATATGCAAATAGGTTCCCTTTTCTTTCCCCGCCCTTTCCATAGGCGGGGAGATAAAGGGAGTCTCCCCCGGCCAGGAGACTCCAAAGACGCCGCTGCTGCAAGCCGCTGTGAGCCGCTGCGAGCCGCCGCGCTCTCCCCACCCTTTCCATTGGCGGGGAGATAAAGGGAGTCTGCCCCGGCCGGGAGACTCCGAAGACGCCACCGCTGTCAGCCGCCGCACTCTCCCCACCCTTTCCATCATCGGTGAGATAAAGGGAATCTCCCGGCTGAGGAGCCGTCATGCCTCCTGGCCCCTTGGTCATCCAGGAGGTTGGCAAGGGCGGGTGTACCTGTGACTTTTTGTGGCGGTTTTCTACTGCGCCGGGACATGTGGGGCTCATGAATACTGGGATACTGCTTCTCTGTGACTATCGTTTTTATGATGTATCTGTATTATATTATTGCAACTGTATTTCTATTAATTTTGCTGTTTGATGATATTGTATTTATATATGTTGTAAGCCGCTTTGAGTGGCACCTATGCCAGGAAAGCGGGATAGAAATGAAACTTAACAACAACAACAACAACAACAACAACAACAACAACAACAACAACAACAACAACAACAACAACAACAACAACAACAACAACAACAACAACAACAATCTGTCTGGGATTTGTTCATAAGATGAAGTTTAACTGGTGTCAAATACCATTTCCAAAGGAGTTTACTGTTGTGCTCTTTTTCTTTTATAGACAATGATCTCATAATTCTTTGTGTCCATTTTTACTCCAATTTTCCTCCTTTATTGTAATTCCTAAATCTTGCTCCCATGATTGTCTGAGTACCCGTTGCATATCTTTATCATAGTTCAATTGATAGTAAATTTTCCTTACTATTCCTTGTGTTTTCCTTCTACCGTTTCTGATTTAAATTATTAATTCCTCAAAATGTGTTAACGGTCTTCCTTCGAGGGATTGTTTTCTTATCCCTAATTTGTCATATATATATTTCCTTTTTTACCTGAATGTTCTTAGCATTAGTTGTCCATTTTACCATTAATAAAACTTTGTTTTGAAATAAGATACTGTATCTCTTACTATTTTTGAGGCCTTCAAAGGGCAACTTTGAATGTCCAAAATTTCTAAAATGGGTGGTTTATTTGGCACCGTTTTCCCCTTTAAACCTTTCCAAATATTATATAGAGTCCTCAAAGTATAGTTGTTAATTATTTGCTTATGTGGGATAGTTCCCAAGAACAATTCACCTTTTAACTGCTTGAATTCTAACCAATCTAAACTATTTTTGTCATTTTGTGTTAACTTCTTGACCACCCTCTTCAAATGAAATGCAACATAATAATTCTTTATGCACGGTATACCTACACCTCCCACCTTCTGTCTAGTATACCAGAGTCTCTTGGTTATGTTGTTTATGTTTATGTTTATTCGATTTATCCTTGGGCTTTTCCCATTAATGCAAAACGTATTGATAATCTTTTGCCACTCCTTAAGTTCTTTTCCCTTTATCTTTATTGGGAGATTTTCTAAAAGAAAATTTAGCTTTGGCATGTTTTTCATTTTACAGAGGCTTATCTTGCCAAACCAGGACAATTTCAGGAGGTTTAATTGTGTTACCATCTTCTTAACTTCCTTTTTTAATTTCTCGAAGTTATTCTTATACAATTCCTTGACTTCCTGTGTTATTATTATACCCAAATATTTCAGTTTACTATTGATTTTAAATTTACACCTTTCCAACAGTTTCCCTCTCTCTACCTCCGAGAGATTACATGCGATGGCCTCAGTTTTCTCCCAATTAATCCTTAATCCAGTAACTAATTCAAATTGCTTTAAGTGAACTTGTACTTTGCTTAACTTCCTTAATGGGTCCTTAATTACCAGTAATATGTTGTCGGCAAACATGCCAATTTTTTCCTGACCTATTCCAATATTTCCTTATCTTTCCTAATTGACGAGGCTAGTATTTCCATTGCTAATATGAACAGAGTAGGTGACAGGAGGCATTCTTATCTTACGCCGGCGTTTAACGTTATATTCTTGCTGAGCTTTTCATTGACTTTTATTTTTGTCCTACATTCTTTATATTATTGATCTATTACGTGTTGAAATTTAGTTCTGAAATCTAATTTTCCAATTATTCCCTTAATCGTTGCCCATTGAATAGAGTCGAATGCTTTAGAAATGTCAAGAACCAGTATACATACCTTTTCCTTTCCCCCCTTTATCTATACCTATACATTCAAGCGTTAACAGTTGGAATTTGACAAATGCTCCCGCACCCGCCCACACTATCCCGTATTGAGCTTCCTGCACTCGCCTGAACCCAGTACGGAGGTAACTGTTGGGTTGAGAAATGCGCCAGTGGGGCAAGAGCTCCACGAATGCAAACAAAGAGAAACAACTTCAATTCCCAATGTTCATTGCGCCGCACCGGTGCGAGCAAAAAGAACAGTGGGAAACGTGTCGCAGCCAATTGAAATCGAGCCGCATAAAAAAACCTGCCGCACGAACGCAAACCACAAACTCAAAACTACAAGTCCCAGCGTCCTGCACGCCGTGAGTGCGCAGAACACTGAGAAAGCTGGCGTGCGAAAAATAAACTTACAAAAGGCAACGGGAGCACAAGTCCCCAGCAGGCAGACGCAGCACCTCACAGCCACGCAAAACAAAAAGCCACAAAACACCAACACGAGACACCCATCATTCTTCTTTCCTGGAGCAACGGGTAGAAGAGGGACTCCCTCTTCTCCACGCTACCCTGCCGAAGACATGGTGAGACCACCACCAGCCTCAATGAAAGTTGAGCCGGGGTGGAAAAAAACACCAAAACAGGCAGAAGTTCATCAGGGGAAGCACCCTCCCTGGCGGATGACTGGCTGATGCCTTTGTACTTCCAAATACAAAAGCAACAGCCAGCAATCCGGAAGGAAGAGCCCCATCCCCTACGGATTGCTGCCTGCCCATCTCCGGTTAGGTAAGCCGGGAGAAAAAGGAGACAGAGAGGAGAGAACCATCTTTAGGCAGAGAAAGCTCTTCTCTGCCTCCTTCTCCCCCGACCTTCCTAACGAACCTTCCCGGGAGAAGAACGGACTGACTGCCTACTCCCTTCTTTCCCCTATTGCTGCATCTAAAGCAAAATACAAAGCAGCAATGGGGGAAAAGACCCACAGGCAGCCTGATCTTCAAGCTAAAGTAACCACCAAAAACAAACACCAAAATTATTTTAAAAATAATAAAACAAAAATAAATCAATAATTAAAAAACTCCATTAATACACAAAAAATAATAAACCACAAAATACACAAACAAAAACATCCACAATGACACAAAACCACATACAAAACACCTAACACAAACAAACAACAACTAATACAACAACTAAATAAGAAAAATTAAATAAAATCAGAAATAACCAAACCAATTAAACAAACCTAAAACTCAACCAAAACAAAAAAGAACAAACAGAAATACCTCCCAGCCCACCACCACAAAAGTAAAACAAAGAAAAACCCCAGAAGAAAGAAAACCAGACAACTCACCAGCACGTCCTCCCTCCACGACAACCGGAACAGAAATGAAGAAACAAAGAGACAACTTACCAGAAGAAGCCCCACCCAGAGGCCAGGAGAGAAAAAAACAGTGAAACTAAAACAGAACCACTAGCAGCCCCACCTGCAGGGCAGAATAGTAAAAGCAACTAAAAAAGACACAACACCCCCACCTAGAGGCCACAAGAGTAAAAACAAGTCAAAAACATTACAATAAATCACAATTTTACACAAATCACTAACATATGTAAAAAAATAAAAATAAAAATATTCATAAAATCCTGTGTTGAGTTTTAACTCAAATAAAAACCCAAAACATCTAAACACAGTTTAAAAACATTGAATGTAAAAAACATGTACTTTCACATTTTCAAAAATATTACCTACGGTACAACTATTAAAAAAACCCCACAAACTAAAACATTATTTGGTTAAATAAAACAATTTGAAAAAATTATATCATCCTTTGTTCTTTTTCTAATCCACAAAAAAAAACCAAAAAGCTAATCACAGTTTGTAACAGCCCGGCAACACCAGGCAAAACTATGCTAGTGTACTCTATAATATTGATCAACCTGGCTATCGGTCCTTCCATCTGGCATCCTTTCAAAAAACCCACTAGGTCTTTTTCTATATGGGTGTTCAAAAAATTATTAAGTCTATCTGTCATTATCGCAATGAATATTTTCGCGTCCTGATTAAGCAAGGAAATTGGTCTATATGACTCCACCTTTGAGTTATCCTTTTCTGGTTTCAGAATCATTACCGTAATAGAATGGCTCCGTGAGGGTGGGAAGTTGCCACCATCTAATATATAGTTATATAATTTTTTTAGTTTTGGAACAATTATTTCTTGAAATTCTTTGCATAATTCCGAGAGGAAGCCATCTTCCCCTGGAGCTTTGTCTCTCTTCAATTTGTTAATTACTTCTGCTATTTCTTTCTCATTTATTTTTGTTCCATTTGTGCTTTATGGCTATCCTCAATTTTTATCGTTATTTTTTTCTCTAGATAAGTATTTAACTACAATGCCTTACTCTGCCCAGGGTCCTAGAAGATAATTGACTGGTTTGCCACCTGGTCTGGCAAACCGGGGACGAATGGACAACACCTGCTCCGCCCCTGCAGGGGCTTCAAAGGACCTTTTGCGGCTGCTGCCTTCACTGCCAACGCTGGGGCTTGGAACCCCCGCCCGGTCTGGCAAACCGGGGAGGAATGGGCAACACCTGCTCCACCCCTGCGGGGGCTCAAAAGGACCTTTCACAGCCACTGTCCTCTGCCGTGTTTGATGTGTCTCTCCTATTGTATTGTATGATGTGGGGGTTGAACATTGTATTTTTTGGACCTTTTGGTATTACTATTGTCAGATAGATTGTATAGATTATAATGTATAGTTATGTATCTATTTATCTGGTAACCATTGTATTGTTATTGCTGCTGTTGCTTGCTTAGATCTTGTTTTTTGTTTCATGTCTTGTTTCATGCTGTGGACCACCTTGAGTTGCCCGCTGGGTAAGAAAGGCGGTATAGAAATAAACTTAATAATAAAAAACTTAATAACAACAACAACAACAACAACAACAACAACAACAACAACAACATTGTCTCGTCAACCTCCTTTGCCTTATATAATTCCTCAAAAAATTCCTCTACGATCTGCAGTTTTTCAGCAATTTTGTGGCATCTTTTACCTTTTTTATCTATTAAAACCTCTATTTCTCTTTTTCTCTTCTTCTGTTTAGCTATTTTTGCCACTTTTCTCATGCTTTTATTATTAAATTCAAAATAATCCCTTTTCGTATAAGCTAATTTTCCCCTAACTTTCTCGATATCTTGACCTAAAAATTCTTTTCTCAAGGCTTGCAATTTCCTCCAGTCTTCTCTCCCCATGTTGGCATGGGGATTTTCTAATTTTTTAATTTCTTCTTCTATTTTAATTAGTGTGAAGCTACATGTCTATCTTCAAAGAGCACAAAAAGGAGGCGTGAAGAAAGGCAGCTAACAAAGGAAGAACAAGAAGGAAGAGACAGACTCTGAGGAAGGGGAAAACCATCTATAGTTAAGTTAGTAGCACGTACACATCATGCTTCCTACTGACACCCAGTGTTAAATGGCAGACAAAGCAAAGTTGCATTTTAAAACACTTAAATCCTATGAAATTAAATACTGTAGGTTTGATGTAGGCAGATTGATTGCACACGGAGCCAGCAGGCGGGCCAAACACTTCTTTATTTCAGCACGGTCAATCTATACATGAGGTTACACTGGGAGACGCAGCTCCTTTTCTAATGCATTTGAATTCCCCGCCACAATACTCATTGGTTGACGTCACTGTATTCCTGCCCATGATTTCCCATTGTGTTGTATTCCCAACCATGAACACCCTGATTACCTATTGTGTTGTATTCCTGACCATGAACACCTGGAGGCGGGGAGTTCCCCGCGCTAGCTATTAATTGGGTGATTGGAGCCGCATGGGCTTGGCTCCTTCAGCTGTTATCTTCTTCAGTTGCTGCCTGTTGAATTCCGTGTGGAACTAGCTGCTTGCATACACAATAGTAGGTCTCTGTTAGGTTTTGTGCTATGAAGTTGGAACAGACTTACAAAGACCCTAACATGCCTTTCAAGGTAAGTGTTGTGTTCTGTAAAGCTGTGCCTTTAACAATGTTCCTTAGCCATGTGTTAACAATGTAACCTTTCTGTGTGCAACATCATAACCTTCAGCTGTATCAATGTAAACCTGATAAGGGGACGCGAGCTAGTGACCACTAGATGGCAATAGCGAGCGTCCAGCTCTCATGGCTCAGATTCACCTGGTTCAGCAGCGCGGGAAGATTCCCCGCCACCTCTTCACCTGGTCAAGAAGGGCGTGACCTTCCAGACGTCACGCAGGCAGCAACCAATAAGCTGTCGACGAGCCACATTCAAATGTATAGCCAGCTGTATATATTGAGCTGCCCATCCGCCATTACCACATGTTCCTCCGGATCATCATGCAATAAACCTGCGTTAAGCCAACCCTTCGGCTGTTGCGTTGTCTTTGGTCCCTTACACTAAATTGGCGACGAAGGTGGGATATGGCAGCCCACGGGACCAAGACATGCGCCGGTTTCGAAATCAGGAAACCGGGCGACTGGGAGATCTTCAAGATGGACTTCCAGGCAGCACTGATTGAGTCCGAAGTCACTGAAGAGGCAAAGAAAAGGGCCATCTTCACCAGGATGCTCGGACAAGAAACCAAAAGGACCTTGGTGCACCTGATTGCACCGAGGAGGGTGAGTGAATTCAAGGCCAAGGAACTCATGCAGATGCTGCGTGAGCACGTCCGGCCCGCCACGGCGATGTTTCCCGCTCGGAGTGCGTTCTGGAGGCGAGTCCAAGCGCCCGGGGAGACGGTCGCCGCATTCGTGGCGGCCCTGCGGCTGGCGGCCGGCCCGTGCAAATGGGAGAATGCCGAAATCACCCTCCGGGACTGTGTGCTGTGTGGCCTGAACGACGCCGAAACCCAGCGCACGTTAATGAACCAAGAGCCGCCTCCCACGTTGCAGGAGGTCGTCAGAGCGGCCCAGGCCACGGAAGCTACAAAGGCTGGGGTCCAAGAACTCCAGGACTGGCGGCCGAAGTCGAGCAAGGCAGAGACCCCGGTACAGGTGGCCCGGCGAGCTTCGAGGTCGTCCACGGAGGGCAGCGACGACGAGGACGTCCGGAGGGTCTGGAAAGAGAGCCGACGATGCGACGGCTGTGGAGCGGCCCACGACCGCGTAAAGTGCCCGTTCTGGAAGGCCGAGTGCCACAACTGCGGCCGCCGCGGGCACATCGCCAAGGTGTGCAGGAAGAAGCGCGAGACCCAGAGGAGCTCAGCAGACCGTTCCGCGGGACAAGACCGCTCAACGAGACCCAAGGACGGCGCTCAGGCCACGCGGAAGCAGGACGGCGTGGGCCGCATCTCCGACGGCAGCGAGGATGATGCCCCAGTGTTCAGCGTGTCTGCAGGACACCCCCGCTACTTTGTTGAGGTACTAGTCCAAGGGGTTCCCATTAGGATGGAAATTGACTCGGGGTCCTCATATTCAATCATTTCCCAGAGGGAGTTTTTGGGAATTGCCCCCCACAAGCGACCCAAGCTCAAAGCGTTGAGATCCACGCTACGGGACGTGCAAGGGAACAGCATTCCAGTGTTGGGGGTTGGAGAATTTCAGGTTAAATTCAAGAAGCACGCCGCGTCCCTCCCCCTAGTCGTGCTTAAAGGGGGAGATTGCAGCCTCCTCGGAACTCAATGGTTCCAGCCCCTGGTTTTTTTTATTGGGGGGGTGCATGCCGTTGGGATGCATGCCGTTGGGACTGATCCAGTTCAGGAGGTTGCGAGGCGCACCCCGAAGTTTTCAAAAAAGGACTGGGGAAATTCAAGGGGCCCCCAGTGACATTCGACCTGGACCCGGAAGTCCGCCCAATTCGTCTTAAACCACGCCGGGTGCTGTTCGCACTTAAGGACAAGATAGAGGCAGAACTGGACAAACTGGTGGGCCAGGGAATCCTTGTGCCTGTTGATTCTGTGGAGTGGGAAACTCCAATTGTAACCGCACTAAAGGCCAATGGGGAGGTCCGTATATGCGCCGACTACAAGTGCACCATCAACAAGGCGATCCGCCCGAATGCATATCCGGTGCCGGTAGTCAGCCATCTGCTGGCCAGGTTACACGGGGGAAAGTGTTTCGCTAAGCTCGACTTAGCACAGGCCTACCAGCAGCTTACAGTGTCCCCTGGCGCAGCTGCTGCGCAGACCATAGTCACCCATAAGGGGGCGTTCCAGGTGACGCGCCTCCAGTTCGGCGTGAATTCGGCGCCTGGAATTTTTCAGTCACTCGTGGAACGCCTCCTGAAGGGGCTGGAGGGGGTGTTGCCTTATTTTGATGACGTGTTAATAACGGGGGGGGGGGGAGTCGGGTTGAATTGGCCAAGAGGTTGGGGAAGGTCCTGACAATATTCGAAAAAGCGGGGCTGAGACTGCGAAAGGACAAATGCGTCTTCTTTGCAACCGAGGTTGAGTTCCTAGGGTTTTGTGTGACTCCTGAGGGAATAAAACCATCCAAGTCCAAGGTGGCAGCCATTAAGAAAGCCCCCCGCCCCACCTCCAAGCCCGAGCTGCAGTCGTTCCTGGGGCTGCTCAACTTTTACCACTCCTTCCTCCCCCGGAAGGCAGCGGTGGCTGAACCGCTACACAAACTGTTAAAGAAAGACCAGGCATGGAAGTGGGGCGATGACCAAGAAAGGGCATTTAGTGAGCTAAAAAGCCTCCTAGCGTCCGATGCCATACTGACCCACTTCAACCCCAAACGCCCGGTGGTTCTGACCTGTGATGCATCCCCGGTGGGGGTGGGGGCGGTGCAGTGCCACGTGCTGGAAAACGGGAGGGAGGCCCCGATAGCATTTTACTCCAGGTCCCTGTCCCAAGCGGAGAGAAACTATGCACAGACAGACAGGGAGGCACTAGCAATAGTTGCGGGGACGAAAAAAATTCACGATTTTCTGTATGGCCGCCCCTTCACCATTGTAACGGACCACAAGCCCCTGCTAGGCATCTTTACCGCAGATAAGCCCACCCCACAGATCCTGTCCCCGAGGATGCTCAGGTGGGCCATTTTTCTCAACGCGTACCAGCACGTGTTGGTCTACCGGCCCGGGAAAGAGATCAGCCATGCGGACGCTCTATCAAGGTCTCCCCTCCCCCTAACGCCCAGCCAGGTGAGCAAGGGGGAGCGGGACCATCAGGTTCTTATGATAGAGGTGCTAGATTCGCCCCCCGTAATGCCCGCCGACATTGCCAGAGCGACAGAGAAGGATAAGACGTTAGCGGCAGTTAGCTCCTGGGTACAGAAAGGGTGGCCGGCGTCCTCCCCAGCGGAGGAGTTCGCCCCATTTTTCAGGAAAAAGCTAGAGCTGTCCCTAGAGAGGGGGTGTCTCTTGTGGGGGCAGCGGGTGGTGATTCCCATTTCCCTTCGGCCGTGGGTGCTCAAACTGCTGCACGTCAGCCACCCTGGCATCGTGCGATCCAAGGCGCTGGCCCGCAGTTACTTCTGGTGGCCCCAGCTGGACGCCGACATCGAGCACATGGTCGGCACTTGTGAAAGTTGCCAATGCTCCAGACCAGAGGAGGCCCGCCTTCCCCACAGGGAATGGGACACGGCTAAGGGGCCGTGGTCCCGGGTGCACGTTGATTTCGCGGGCCCGTTCAGAGGCACCCTGTTCCTTCTTGTAGTGGACGCCTTCTCCAAGTGGTTGGAGGTTATCCCAGTCACGAGCACCTCCTCGGCCCAGACCATTAGGCATTTGCGGAGGCTCTTTTCCACGTTCGGCATACCCGACACATTAATTAGCGACAACGCTAGTTGTTTCACGTCCTCCGAGTTTAGGGCATTCATGGAGATCAACGCCGTTCGGCACATCACCTCCGCCCCGTTTCACCCGGCCACCAATGGCCAAGTAGAGCGCCTCGTCCGCACCACGAAGGACGCGTTGCGGCGCATGGGCCCCGGGGATCTGAACCTGCAAGTGTGCCAGTTTCTGCTAGGGTACAGGGTGACCCCGTTGGCGTCAGGATACTCCCCCGCAGAACTCTTAATGCGTAGGAAACTGACCACCATCCTTACTAGGCTTGACCCCACGAGGGTAGAGGACAAAGGAAGGAACATCGGGCTAGAGGCTACAAAGAGTTTCAGTGTAGGCGCCCCTGTGCATTGCAGGAACTACGCCAGCACGGGCCCAGCCTGGGTACCGGGCGTAGTTGTGGAGCAAACCGGCCCCGTGTCGTACCGCATGGAAACCAGCACAGGGCTCCTGTGGAGGCGGCACGCGGACCAGCTCCGACGCAGGGTCTCCGATGAGCAGGTGCACAGACCAAATAGAGGAAAAATCAGCGTTAGGGTTCTCCCCCACCCGTTCAGCCCAAGGGGGAGGGAAAGGGGGCCGCGGGTCCCCACCAAGGGGGGAGGGGGATATTCTCGTAGATATCCTAGGGGATCTTTCTGAGGAGGAGGAGGAACCCGACCCCATACATATCTCGCGGAATGTCCCCACAAATGCGGATACCCCTACTAAGTTAAATTTTGATTTTCAGAACCGGGGGGGGGGTTTCGGAGTGGTCCCCCACCCGTCCAAGCGAGAAGAGGGGTTTTTCGTTAGTCCCGATTGCCCCCGGTCTGCCCACAATGGAGTTCTTCCCTTCCCCTAAAGCCGCCAGACTGCGGCAAGCCACTAACGAGTCTCCCTCTCCCATTTCAGGACAAGGGACCAGGGAACAAAGAAGCAGTAGCGCCCCGGGGGGGGGGGTCAGCCCTCTTCACGACCCAAACGCACATGCAACAAGCCATCTTGGCTGCCAGACTTCGTCTCATCCTAGGGGAGAGGGATGTTGTGTTCTGTAAAGCTGTGCCTTTAACAATGTACCTTAGCCATGTGTTAACAATGTAACCTTTCTGTGTGCAACATCATAACCTTCAGCTGTATCAATGTAAACCTGATAAGGGGACGCGAGCTAGTGACCACTAGATGGCAATAGCGAGCGTCCAGCTCTCATGGCTCAGATTCACCTGGTTCAGCAGCGCGGGAAGATTCCCCGCCACCTCTTCACCTGGTCAAGAAGGGCGTGACCTTCCAGACGTCACGCAGGCAGCAACCAATAAGCTGTCGACGAGCCACATTCAAATGTATAGCCAGCTGTATATATTGAGCTGCCCATCCGCCATTACCACATGTTCCTCCGGATCATCATGCAATAAACCTGTGTTAAGCCAACCCTTCGGCTGTTGCGTTGTCTTTGGTCCCTTACACTAAAGTAAGTGAGGTTTTACCAGAACCTCCATAATGAGCTTCCATAGCTTAGTATAAATTTGAATACAGGTCTCCTGAATCCTAGTCTAAACTTCACCCCACAGTAAAAGAGCATGGGATTTCAACCCAACCCCAAACTCATGTTACCTGATGGGATATGCAAGAAGGATGTGGGGACGAAACACCTTGGAAAGTGCTTCTCCGGCCCAAGGCCCCCCTGCGCTGTGAACAAAACGGATTCTCACTGGTCCCCCTGTTGTTTGTGCAAGGGGACTAGCAAGAATCCCTTTCACTATGAGCGCTGGGCTGCTTTCCCCCTGGAAATGCACTTCCCAGGAGGAAAGCCGTCCAGAGGTGCCAGTTTACAAAGGGGCTGCGGGGGGGGGGGAGGCTTAAAAAAAAATTTGTATCGTACAATGATGAAAAACATTGTAAGATACAATGTTTATTTTTTTAAAGGCACTCATTGTACGATTTCATTGTTGTATGATGCAATCATTATACAGGGTTCCACTGTAGTAGCATTATCTTGCCTATAGTTTGACTTCTTCATTGAAAAACAGAATATCACCTGGAAGAGGACATAAGAACATAAGAACAGCCTTGCTGGAACAGGCCACAGCCCATCCAGTCCAGCATTCTGTCTCACACAGTGGCTCACCATTTGCTTCAGGGTATTCCCAAGAAGATGCCTTCACCTGCTTAGGATTCCCTGGAAATGGCATTGAGAGATATCCTGCCTATCTCTCCAACCTGGAGGTTGTCCTTAAGTATCCATAATTATAGCCATTGATACCCTTGTCCTCCATGAACCTGTCTAATCCTTTCTTAAAGCTGTCAAGACTGACAGCTGTCACCACTTCTTCTGGTAGGGAGTTCCATAGACCAGTAATCCTCTGGGTGAAAAAGTACTTTCTCTTATTTGTTTGAGAACTAGTACCCAAATGTTTCATGGAGTGTCCCCTAGTTCTAGTGTTATGCGATCGGGAAAACAGTTTTTCCTTATCTACTTTGTCCACACCGTGCATGATTTTATAAACTTCAATCAGGTCACCTCTTAGACGCCGTCGTTCAAGAGTGAAAAGGCCCAACCGTTGCAGCCTCAGATGGTAAGGAAGGTGTTCCAGTCCCCTAATCATTTTGGTTGCCCTCCTCTGCACTTTTTCCAACTCCATAATATCCTTCTGGAGGTATGGCGACCAGAACTGTACACAGTATTCCAGATGGGGCCTCACCATAGATTTATAAAGAGGCAAAATGACACTTGCTGACTTATTTTCTATACCCTTCCTAATGATCCCTAGCATTGAGTTTGCTTTTTTCACTGCTGAGGCACACTGGCATGACACCTTCATTGAGTTGTCCACCAGGACACCAAAGTCCCTTTCCTGGTTTGTCGCAGAGAGTTCAGACCCCATCAGTTTATAAATGTAATTGGGTTTTTTTGCCCCAACATGCATCACTCTGTACTTACTAATGTTGAAGCTCATTTGCCACTGTTTTGCCCACTCCCCCAGTGTCAAGAGATCCCTCTGGAGCTCCTCACAATCTCTCACAGTTTTCACTACCCTGTATAATTTAGTGTCGTCAGCAAATTTGGCTACCTTGCTTTTTTACTCCTACCTCTAGATCATTTATAAAGAGGTTGAAAAGCAGGGGTCCCAGTACTGAACCTTGGGGGACCCCAATCTTTACTTCCCTCCACTTGGAGAAGTGTCCATTTAGTGCTACCCTCTGTTTCCTGTCCCTTAGCCAGTTGCTGATCCAGGACAAGACCTGTCCCTTTATTCCATGACTGGTAAGTTTATTCAAGAGCCTTTGGTGTGGGACCTTCTCAAAAGCCTTCTGAAAGTCCAGATAAACAATGTCAACTGGATCCCCCTTATCCACATGCTTGTTGACACTCTCAAAAAATTCCACCAGATTAGTGAGGCATGATTTGCCCTTGCAAAAGCCATGTTGGCTCTCCTTTAGCAGCGCCTTCTCTTCTATGTGCCTATTAATTCTATCTTTTAGGATGGTTTCCATCACTTTACCTGGGACACGTGTCAAACTGACAGGTCAGTAATTTCCTGGATCACCCCTGGATCCTTTTTTGAAAATTGGTGTTACATTCGCTAGTCATCAGGCACAAAGCCTGACTTGAGGGAAATATATATTTTGGCTAGGAGATCAGCAATTTCATCTTTAAGTTCCCTGAGAACTCGTGGATGGATGCCATCTGGTCCTGATGATTTGTTAGTGTTTAGTTTAACAAGACATGCAAGGACCTCCTCCCTGGTTATTTCTATCTGGCTTAATTCTTCGGTTTCCCTCCCTACGAAGATAGGCTCTGTTTTGGGCATGTGGTCTCTGTCTTCTTCAGTGAATACTGAAGCAAAGAATTCATTGAGTCTCTCTGCAATCTCGGTTTCCTCTTTAATAACCCCTTGCCTTCCATTGTCATCTAATGGTCCAATGGCCTTCCTAGTTGGGTTCTTACTTCTAATGTGCTTAAAGAAGTCTATGTTATTTCTCTGAGTATTTTTAGCTATACGCTCCTCAAAGTCTTGCTTTGCTTTCCTGATTGTTGCCTTGCATTTGTTCTGCCAGAATTTATGTTTCTGCCTGCTGTCCTCATTCGGACAAGCCTTCCATCTTCTAAATGAGCTTTTCTTGCTTTTGATCACTTCCCGAACAGCTCCTGTAAGCCACATCGGAGTCCTCTTAGACCTGGCAGTGCCCTTTTTCCTTTTGGGTATGCATTCCAATTGGGCCTCTGTTATTGTTTTTGTAAACAGCCTCCATGCCTCTTGGAGTGTTTGGACTCTCTCAATTTTCCCTTTCAGCTTCTTTTTTACTAGTTTCCTCATCTTTGGGAAATTTCCTTTTTGAAAATGTAAGGTCTCTGTGTTAGATTTTTTCAGTGACTTGCGGTCTATGATCAAGTTAAACATAATTGAGTTGTGGTCACTGTTCCCTATTGGATCAATCATATTAACATCTTGCACCAGATCCTGAGTATTACTCAGGATCAAGTCAAGGATTCTTGTACCTCTAGTTGGGTCTTCAACCATCTGTCCTAGGGAACAATCATTTAGCATATCTAGGAACTTTATCTCTTTATCATATGCTGAACAACAGTTCACCCAGTCTATGTGAGGGTAATTGAAGTCCCCCATTATAACCAGGCTTCCCTTCTTGGATGCCTCCTTTACAACATTCTTCAACTGCCAGTCTCCCTCAAGAATTTGGGTCGGCGGCCAATAGTATATGCCTACTGTTAGACCATCCTTGTGGCCTGGTACTCTTACCCACAGCGCTTCTAATGGTGACTCCAAATCACCTAGATATTCCAATTCATACGATTTTATCACTTCTTTGACATACAAGGCTACACCACCTCCCGTTTGCCCCTTCCTATCCTTCCTGTACAGTTTGTAGCCTGGGATAACTGTATCCCTGTGGATTCCCCATGCCCTGTGGGCATGGAACGGCCCTTGCAGAGGCCACCTCGGTTGAGAAAACTCCTGGCCCGTGGGCTCTGCGGGCACAGAAATTAAGGGGGGGTGGATTAATGATAGGGTTTGATTCACCCACTTCTGACCTGACCTACAGCCCTGCCAAGTAAGCAGATCACTAACGCCTGTTAGATATTAGGCAATCACTCATCTCCGAATTTAGCACAATCCCTGGTGCAAATAGTGGCCATATTTACCCCGGTCTAAGCCCTAGACAATGGTGTTTCCCCTGTCAATGTTTGCCCACGCTAATTAACTTCCCCAAGAGAGATTCCCCATTAACCTGAGTAAATAGGTGATGTGATTTTCTGTCAGATGACGGTTTTTTCCCTGCCTTGCCTTCTGATCTATATATGATGATGCTTTTCCTTCAATAAACCACTGATCTGATCTCGCTCCATACTGCCTCGTATCGTTTCTTGATCAGTCTCCTCCGGGACCCAACGGCCGTCCTAGCGGCCCTGATTCCTACATATCCCATTGGTTATCATCCGTCCACCAGGTTTCAGTGATACCAATAATATCAATATTCTTATCTATTGCAAAGTATTCCAGCTCCCCTATTTTGTTCCGGAGGCTTCTGGCATTTGTATACAAGCATTTATATATGTTTTCCTGATACAGTCTTTTGAGTCCAGTTGCATGTTAGACTGCCTCTTGCATCCTTCTGCTAGAGTGCTGGTGACTAGCTCCTTGCTCTGCTCAGTAATTTTTTGCATCCTCCTCACTACTCAAGTACACACTTACCCAAACCGGATGCTGCCCAGCTCCTGTCGGCTTTCCTCCAGTTATCAGTTTAAAAGCTGCTCTGCAGCCTTTTTGATGTTAACGGCGCGCGGGCCTCTAAAGCAGCTCTACTCCAACTGCAAAACTTACCAGTGCTCACTTCCTTTGTTTGGCTCTCCTCGGCAGCAGCTCTGCTTAAGAGCACATGCAGAATCAAAAGGATTCTACATGGACCCTATAGGATACTGTAGATCATCGTATCCAGCCCATATCAAGGAGACACAGTGAGGAATTGAACTCCATATATCTAAACTTCTAAATTATCCAGCACATATTGAAGTGGAGATTGGGGAGGAATGGACCCTTAGGAAGTGTGGACAGGATCAGATCTAAGACTGGAAACTTGGATCATACTTCCAACAGGGAATGAAAGCAGAGCAGGGAATCACAAATGTACTGTATATGCAATCACAGATTTCTCTATCTCTGTCCTACATGTGGTCTCTGTAAGAAACAAACAGCACCTTGCAGTGGAAAACGCTTCTATGTTCTCCTATCTTGCAGGATCTCTCCCCCCCCGCCATGCCCATAAACTACCTATGTGTTGTGTATTAAGGCACAATTGCAAGTTGCGTGGGCAGCGCCTTGCAAAGAAGAAAATGGTGGTTTCTCTCCATCCAAATTAGGAGCCAAAGTGGCACGAAATCCCCCATCCCAGGGCGTGCTCATTATGCTAATCCAAGCCCTGTGATTGGTTACAGTTTTGGATCCTGTTCTCCATTGGTTAATGACATATATACCCTGTTATGATTGGTTAGATACAGTTGTCCGGTTGGTTGCTACTTTGTATCAAGGGGTCAATGCCGGGGAGACAATATATAAGCCCCACGAGTAAACAAGGATGGGGCCGGAGTGGATCTATACTACCCATTCCGCACAGGTAGCCAGCAACGTGCTAAGCCTGGGTCTCCTCCTCTATGCTACCACTTGTGGTGTATCTTGTCATTACCTCCTACATGGCAGTGACTTTGCCCAAAAGACTGACTGTCCTGAACTGTTTTAGTTGCAAGAACATTTGCCCTCGGATGTTTTGAACTTTGAAAATCCTGAATCTTGGGACGATTTGGCTATCGCTTCGCTCAAACTGTCTTTTCCACAGTTTCTAAAACTGACCCCTTGTTATCTGATGTTATTGTGTGGTTGGACATTGGGTGGCCGCTACCTCCATACAACGTGGAGGCAAGTGTGTTTTACCGGGACCACAAAAAACTCTCAGTTTTGGGAGGGTGCTTATACAGGCTTTGCAAAACAGTTGTTCCATGTGGGTTGCGGGCCAAACTGCTACAGCACATGTTAAGCAGGTCCAAGGATTTCTTCCGCTCACAGACGATTCTATGTAGCTATTTCTGGTGGCCGGGGATCGAATACGCCATTGAAATTTGGGGTTTACAACACAGTACTGCGGGTACACGCAATTCTGGAAGGTTCTCAGTTTCCCCAGTGGCAGGTAAGGGCTCACCACCCCACGGGGTTGAAGGGGGACAGCGGGGGTTCACCATTACCCCCGAACATAGACTGGTATGAGAAAGAGTGCCTGGCTGTGGGTTCACTTCCCCGGGAGGAAAAGGAGGGGTTGTGGGAGCACTGACGTCCTCTAGGGTTGGAGGGGAAAGGGCAGGAAATGATGGATCTCCATATGCTGAGGCAAAGGGAGCTTTCTTCAGGCAATACTGGAGAGTGTGCATCAAGCCCTTCCTTGCAGGTGGCTCTGGAATTAAATTCAGGAGCAGTTCTCTCTAAAGAAGCCTCAGCTGTGGTGGGTAATCAGCTCCGGTCCAAGGCTAAGAGTCTAGAGTTGCTCGGGGAGAAATGGGCCAGGGACTTGGAGCAAGAGGGTTCATTGCACGCACCACATTTGGGGTCATCACCAATTTAGCTCGCAAAGGTCAGGAGTTATACCACTCAAAGGATTGGTTTGCTTTGGGTTACACATGCGCAAGACCCCCACGGATGCAAGGATCCTTGTTTGTGCCACAGAGCGCCAGTGAAGTGCACGGGTCACTGAACACACACTTGGAAGGCGCAGAGCAGCTTCGTGATCATGAGTTAGTTAGTTCGTCAGTTGAGGTTTAAATATCTTAGTTTAACTTGGGGATCTGTACATAAAACGTAGGGGAGAGGAATGTTGTGTATTAAGGCACAATTGCAAGTTGCGTGGGCAGCGCCTTGCAAGAAAGAAAATGGCGGTTTCCCGCCATCCAAATTAGGAGCCAAAGTGGTGCAAAATCCCCCATCACAGGGCACGCTCATTATGCTAATCCAAGCCCTGTGATTGGTTACAGTTTTGGATCCTGTTCCCCATTGGTTAATTACATATATACCCTGTTATGATTGGTTAGTTAAGGCTATATAAGCCCCATGAGTAAACAAGGGTGGGGCCGGAGTGGACCTATGCTACCCATTCTGCACAGGTAGCCAGCAACATGCTAAGCCTGGGTCTCCTCCTCTATGCTACCGCTTCTGGTGTATCTTGGCCTTGCCTCCTACATGGCAGATTCCAGAGGGACTGATTTCATGGGATTGTATAGCCATCTCTGTATCTGGAACACCTTGTGAGCATAACCTAAAAGACTGTTGAATAAAACTTGTTGCTGTTCTGTTCACCATTGTCTGGACTATTGCTTATATGGGCCGGACATAACACTATGGGAAGGACTTTGATTTTGAATGGGTGGAGTTTTGGTCAGGTCTATTCAATGGACCTCTGGTGAATTGAATCTAGCCACTGTGATTTGAACTAGGTCCATGGGGAGAAGAGTTCTCTCCTATCCTATATTTACATATTTGGGAGGAAGTCCCATCAGAGTCAGATGGATTTATTCTTCAATAAATATGTATAGGAATGAGCTATAAATGCATAACTGAAGTTGCTGCACAGTTAATTGGATTTTTGGCAGCAGAGCACTTTAGGTCTGCAATCTTTACCTACAAGAAGGGGGTAGGGTGGTGCATGTCTGGCATTAGCAGCCACACCCAGCCCAACCATCACGTACCGAGCCGGCCACACTTTCCTTTAGATTGTCCGAGTGTCGCCGCAAAGGTCCGGTCGCTGAGAGTGGGGCAACCATTCCACAAACACGAACAAAAAAAGAACTACATGTCCCAGTGTCCTCCGTGCCACGCAACCCCTTAGCCAATCAGCCTGAAGGACATGAGCACAGAGGAGGCAGGGCAAGTGCCGCATGCCCAAAAAACCCCGTCAACACATCCAGGCCCCGGCGACGAAGGCCGGTGCCAGGCTCGCTGCAGCTTCAGCGGGGTTACAGAGAGAAGGTGGAGCCCCTCTTCTCTCCATGGCCCCGGCGACAAAGACCGGTGCCGGCCCCGTCGCACCTTCAGCGGGGTTGCGGAGAGAAGGGGGAGCCCCTCTTCTCTCAATGGCCACAGTGAAAAGCTTCCCTCAGGGAGACAGAGCCCAAGAACAGCACTCCATTCTCAGCCTCCATCTCCCAGAGGAAAGACATCGGCTTCCACGGAGGACGGGGGCCGAAAGTTTTGGCCTCCGCCCACGGAGGAAAACAAACCACTTCCCTACAGGAGACAGAGGACGAGAACGGCACTCCGTTCTTGGCCTCTGTCTCCCACAGGGAAGACAACGCCTTCCACGAAGGGCAAGGGCCAATAGCTAAGGAAAATGAACAGCTTCCCACTGGGCGACGGAGGCCAAGAATGGAGTGCTGTTGTCAGCCTCCGTCTCCCAGAGGGAAAACTATCCGGAGCTCCCCGTTCTCTCTGCATGTGTGTCCTCACCAAGGCTTGGGGGGGGGGAGGGGAGCCCCTCTTCTCCCCGCACAGATTTGGCATGTGTGTATGTCCTCGACAAGGCTTCGGGGGAGGGAGAATGGGGAGCCCCTCCTCTCTCTGCGCAGCTTGTGTGTGTGTGTGTGTGTGCGCGCGCACGCGCACGTGCACCCCAAAACCACCCCTACCACCAACACCCCCAAAAAAACCTGGCAAGGCTAGTTGTAAATACTGTAAGGACGAAGGTAGAACATGAACACATTTATTGGGCACATCATATATTGAGGCTATGCATAAGATTTTTCTTCCTTAGTAGTAACTGTCTACCAAAGTTATTTAACTGGCTACTCAAAAATATCAAGGTAAATGCAAGAAATAATTATGACACATTTAAACATTAAAAATATAGGAAAACTAGAGAGTTGGTACAATTGATACATGAGAAAATGTTTTAATCAGCAGTTTTTTTGCTGTCGGAGAACTGCTCAAGGGTTCAGAGTCAATGACCAACAGGAGACAGTAGTGACAGATGATTCCACCCTGTAGTCTTTTCTATTTTCTCTGAAAAGTAAAACAAACAGAAATAAAATAATAACCCTGACAGTAATTTTTTCATGTCTCAGTCTTATATTATTTCACAATAAAATTAATCAACTAAAAACTTCACTGGAGGGTTATAGAACAGCAAACAAATATTTTAATACATGAACAACACATCCACCCAGCAAAAAACCAGGGACTGAATAAACATCTCTGCAAATGTTCAGCAGATGTAAACTCTCTGTACCCCATCCCATTAGATGCCCAGAAATTTCACTCTGTGAAGCAAATGGAGCAGTGGTGGGCATCAGCAGGTTCGCACCAGTTCGCCAGAACCGGTAGCAGAAATTCTGGCTGGCCCTGCCCATCCAAGTTTTGAAATAATTCGGGTGCAATGCAGGGCTTTTTCCCTGGCTATGCCCACCATACCACGCCCACAGTGTGGTAGTAAAAAAAAATGGAGCCCACCACTGAAATGGAGTGAACAATCTCTCTAGCACATGGAGTACCGTACAGATGTGAATTGTTCAAGCTAAAGTTTCTTTTTAATTTTCATCGTGGGTTCCTTAAAACTAGCAATTATGCCATGATTTCACTAAGATGTCACCAAAAGGCCTGGCTGTGACACTTTTCACTGAGTTTGTAGGGCGGGAGGGTGTGTGGGTGGGATGTGATAGAAAAAAGAACTCAGTGGAATGAGATTTATGGAGCTTTTTCATGCTAGAAAACATTTCCAGAAGTTTCAGAAAATCCAAAGGAGGTGTCTGTTTTTAGCCCAGACAGATTCATGATGGTCCATGGTTCATTGCAGATGGCTGTGTAAATGCTTTGAAGTCTTACTCTTTATTCATAACCCTTTTGTATTGCCCTGTAAAGCATGAACCCCCCCCTCCACTTTCTAATTCTGACTTTTACAGCAAGCTATCAAGCTATAACACGTTAAGACAGTCTTACATTTACTAGGCATTGGGTTTTGGGTTTACATCCCACCATTCTCTATTCTGGGAGTTCCACCTGATAGACCCACACATAGAGACACCTAAATGCGATGGCCTAGCTGGGAACTCTTCAAGGCTTAGCACAGGCCTAGGTTTGCCTTAGCTTCCTATGAAGGAAGGAAACTGCCTCACTGCCAGGTAGGAGCAGAAATTTTTGTATTACATTTTCTTTTCATGGTACTGATGACCCCTTTTTTTTAGTTGCTATTCACTCCAAGTACACAAAGAATTGGTTTTCATTCAGGTTGTGGCATGAGGGGAAAGTGTTAATTGTCTTGGCGTGTCGTATTTTCAATCCCCACCTCCATTTTTAAATACAGTATGGTAAGGTTTCCCTTGCTTGAAAGCCAGTCATATCCGACTCTAGGGTTCAGCGCTCATCTCTATTTCAAAGCCGAAGAGCCAGCACTTTCTGCTTCTGCAGACGTTTCTGTAGTCATGTGGCAGGCATGACTAGACACTGGAGAACACATAACGCTGTTACCATCCCACCGAAGTGGTCCCTATTTATCTACTTGCAATTTCTTGCTTTCGAACTGCTAGGTTGGCAGGAGCTGGTACAAAGACGGGAGCTCATACCGCCCTGCAGTACTCGGGAATCGAACTTCTGACCTTCCACCTCCCAGTCAGCGTCTTAGCCACTTGAGCATAATATTAAATGTCTTGTATTTTCTAGTTTTGCCCTAAAAACCCTTTTTCTATACAGTATAAGGAAGGAACAGTAAAAACAACAGTGTTAAGAGCTCAGAGTCCCAGCTATGGGGAAGGGGAGAGAGATCTATCGATCTATCAATCTATCGATCTACTTAAATGAATGAATGAATTAATGAATGAATGTGGGAAATGTTAATTGGCTGTGACTAGAGAATAAGGTTGTCCTGCATTGATCTGAGTTGATACAATGTTTCCTGTGGTAGTTAAATCATTGTTGTCATCCTCATGGAATGTTTAATTATCCTGAAAATTTTCCACAGTAAGAATCCGATCACACGTCAAATTGTTACAATTATTGTAAGGAGCACAGGTTGCCCACCCTCTGATCTCATTAACACTGCCCACTTCCCTGCCTCTCTTTCTCTCTTTTTTAGCAAGTAACATATCAACACAGTAATATAAAAGCTTCAGCTGCAAGCTTATCTGATATAGCACTAAGTGTGACAAGCATAATATTTTTTAATTGTTTGGGAGAGAGACAAGAGGCACTGATTTGAGGGGTAATTTCCCACTGTGCTGGCTTGACACACCCACTTCACTGTCACTTTCATTCCAGGACATGCTCCTCATTGCTGCTTTGGATTGATATAAGTGATCAAATGTAACACAAACAAATAAGTTTAAGGAAAGATGCCAAAACAGGAAATATTGTCCTTTTGGAGATGAATGTGGGCATGTGAAACATTTTTTTTTGGGGGGGGGAGGGGGAATGGATGGGTGGGAAAATAATAATATAATATTCCTCCAATCCCATAGGTGGTAGCTGCATGTATTATATATATGTTATGTATGTTATTTTCTTTGATTGGATAATTTGATTATCTTTTTGTTGCTGTTGTTGTATAATTTTCCTGGGGGAAAAATAAAAATAAAATAAAAATAACACAGAAGTGTAATGCAAACAGAATTGCTACCCCCTTCAAAAAAGTACCCTAGGCCCTGCTGGCTCAACAGAAAGCAATCAATGCTCATGAAAAAAGACCCATCTTAATCACAATTAGCAGTATAGTTATGGGGGATTAGGGACTGCAGTGGCTCAAGTGGCTAAGACGCTGACTGGGAGGCGGAAGGTCAGCAGTTTGATTCCCGAGTACTGCAGGATGGACTGAGCTCCCATCTTTGTCCCAGCTCCTGCCACCCTAGCAGTTCGAAAGCAAGAAATTGCAAGTAGATAAATAGGGATCACTTCGGTGGGAAGATAACAGCATTCCATGTGCTCCGGTGTCTAGTCATTCTTGCCACATGACCACGGAAATGTCTGCAGAAGCAGACAATGCTGGCTCTTCGGCTTTGAAACAGAGATGAGCAGTGAACCCTAGAGTCGGATACGACTGGCTTTCGAGCAAGGGAAACCTTTACCTTTACTTATGGGGGATTATAAATATAGGATATATCATTTCATACATCATCAATATAAGCATAATATTTTAAGACATTTGTGTAAATGCCATAGGAAATAAAGATCTTAACTCTATTTTTTTATATAAAACTAGCAGAGGTTGCCTGGTTTTTTTGTTTTGTTGTTGTTAATGTTTGTAAAGAAGAGGTTAGTCTATAATTTAAATTTTTAATTTATACACTTTTTTTGGCGGGCTGTTATAAACTGTGATCAGTTTTGTTTGGTGTTTTGGTTTTGTGGATTAAAAAAAGAACAAAGGATGATATACTTTAAAAAAAATATTTAACCAAATAATGTTTTAGTATGTATTTTTTTAAATAGTTGTACTGTAGGTAATAATTTTAAAAATGTGAAAGTACATGTTTTTTTACAATAAATATTTTTAAACTGTGTTTAGATGTTTTTGGTTTTTATTTGAGTTAAAATTCAGCACAGGATTTTTGAATAGTTTTTATTTTATTTTATTGACATATGTTTATGATTTGTGTAAAATTGTGATTTTGTGTTATGTTTTTGACTTGTTTTTACTCTTGGGGCCTTTTGTGTGGGGCTGTTGTGTCTTTTTGAATTGTTTTTACTATTGTGGCCAGCAGGTGGGGCTAGTAGGGGTTATCTTGTATTTTGAATGTTTTTTCTCTCGTGGCCTCTGGGTGGAGCTTCTTCCGGTAAGTAGTCTCTTTCTTTATTCATTTCTTTTCCGGTCGTCGTGGAGTGAGGTCATGTGGTAGTGAGTTGGCTGTTTTTCTTTATAATTTTTTTTGGGGGGGGGGGTGTTTGGATTTTGTGGTGTTTGGCTCGGTGCTGTGTGTGCTTGAAAATTTTTGTTTTTGTTTACTTTGTATTGTTTTTTGGTGTTATTTCTGGTTGTTTTTGTGTATTTTTGGATGTTTTTGATTTTTTTTGTGTTTTTTGGTGTCCTACGGGGGGATCCCCTCTCTGCCGTGTCCCCTGGCTCTGGAAGGGATGGGGGGACAGACCCCTTTTGTCCCCCCAAACCTTCCAGACTCATGGGACCCAGGAGAGGGGATTGAATCCAGCTCACCCTCTGATATTGAAAGGGAAATCTCAATTGGGGGTTCCCCTTTAATATCAGTGGTGTGTGTGTGATCTCCCTCTCTGCTAGCTTTCTTGGGTTTGGTAGGGTTGTGGGAACAAAAGGGGTCTGTCTCCCCAACCCTTCTGGACCCAGGAGAGCCATCGGAGAGGTGGATTTCCCCCCCCAAAAAACTCCGTTTTTAAAGAGAAGTAACCGCTTGGTTTTTTCTCTTTAATATGGTGTGTGTGTGTGTGTGTGTGTGTGTGTGTGTGTGTGTGTGTGTGTGTGTGTGTGTGTGTGTGTGTGTGTGTGTAGGGGAATCCCCTCTCTGCCAGGTCCCCTGGGGTCAGGAGTGTTGGGGAGACAGACCCTTTTTGCCCCCCCAACCCTCCCAACCCCAGGGGAGCCAGTAGAGAGGGGGAGCGCAACCCCACCACCCAGTGATATTAAAGGGGAAACTCCGTTCAGGAGCTTCAGGCGCCATTGGGGAGGGGGGCTTTGGTTCCCGTGGCTTGGCCTCGCTGAAATCAAAACCCTTTTGCGGTAAGTAAAGTCAGCGGATGGAGCGCTGTCCAACGGCTTTGCTTACCTGGGAATGGGTTCACTTTCAAGGGGGGGCAAGTGCCTTTCCCCCCCTTGACCACCCCTGTGTTGGTTTTTTCCCCTGTGAGGCGCTGTGTCCAGCTGCGGAGGACTTGCGCTCCCGGTGTGTTTTTTTATTTTTATTTTTTGCTTGCCAGCTTCCTCAGTGTTCTCCACGCTCATGGCACGCAGGACGCTGGGGCTTGTAGTTTGGCGTTTGCGTTTTCGGCTTGTGCATCATTTTTTCTGCGGTTTCCTTTTGATTAGCCGCAGCGCGTTTCCGAACGTTCCTTTTGCTCACGCCTCTCACCCTGATTGGCTGTGCTGCGGCGCGGCGCAAGGAACATTGGGAAATGAAGTTGTTTCCCTTTTTTCGCATTTGTGGGGCTCTTGCCCCACTGGTGCATTTCTCAATCCTTCGTTGACTTGCGGACCCAGTTCGGGCGTGTGCACGAATGGTCAGTGCGGGCTAGTAGGGCCTGTTTTAGGATTGTATCTGAAGTTCCAACGGTTAACACTTGATTTTATAGGTTAAGATAGATCAAAATATGTAAAAAGGTTTTGGATATCTGATGCAAAGGAAAGCCTGACATGTTACAATGTATGAGAAGAAGCAAAATTAGTATTTTAATGAGCAGTGATTCATCAGAAGGCTGGCATCTTTTACCTGATGGCATTATACGTTTTCCCTTGGACAATTATTGAATCTCGTCTCCTGTGCCTTGAATTTCCTTCAAAATGTGTGTTAAAATAAAACTGACCTGAAGAGCAGAAAAAGAAAAAGACAAATTAGATTTCTTAATCTTATATGACCATAGTTGTTGTACTCCAAAAATAAATTATTTCCTGCCTGCCTGAGTCAAAGATACAGTTAGGTACAGTTCTGGTGTTTAACGTGGCGTTCATTTTTATATGCAAGTTGTAGGAGTATTTTGGGTTTACTGTTGTTGTATGGCTCTTGCACACACAGGGGTGCTAGGAGGTCCTGGACAAGATACCTTCTTGTGGGTCTTCCACACTTCTGCCTCCTCATTTTCTATCTCCCTCCCATCCCACCTTAATAGTATCTTCCTCTCTTTCAACCCCTCTGGTCTCCTCCACCACAATTACTTAGCCTTCTGAATTCCTGCAGCCCATCACCTGGCACCTAAAAAACAAAGGAATGACTCTTGTATTTTCCCAGACCTCTTATTTCCTCCGGATAATAATTGTGTGCATTCAGAATTTGTTAACTCCTGGTTTTAGGGTAACATAAAATGCCTACAAACAAACAAGCAAATATTAGCACCACTTTTCTAACCAATGACACATACCAAGCAGTCCAGTGACTTGGTCAGAGAAATTGGCACCATCAGTGATGTATAATCCAAGAAAATGTTCTGGAAGTTTTACATAGGATATTTTTACGGTGAAGTTGCCTGGTCCCAATAATGAAAGGCTCCTTTCTTTTTCTACTATAATATTCAGCCTGTGCAAATAAAGTTCATAATATTTTATAATATCATATTTTATATAGTATTGAACATGTGTAGGCAGTGTACAGAAAATTACAGCTGTTACTCAGTGAAAGACATTTTAGTCAAATAATCACATGGATTAGTCAGTTAGTAAAGGAGACTGTCAGACAAATTTTGCACATTTCTAGAGCAAGAATCAGACCTCTTTCTTTGTATAATGTACTACATCATAGCAGATATTATCTTAGAAGAGGTGTTCAGAATAAAGAAAGAGAAGGGATGTTTTTGCCCCCTGAAAATCATTGGCTGTGATTAGAATCTTGTCCTGGTGGTCAAAAAATGAATCATCTCCTCTTTCAGTCACCAGCCACAAGGGGATTTTGCAGAGAAACATATCAGGTTTGGATGACATGCTGTGTCTCTGTATTTATCTTAATCTCAATTGCTATTAACAGATGAGTTCAAATCTAGATTATCTGGAGCTTAATTTGGTTTGAACATCTCAGACTGATGCAGTTTGGAATCAGAATCTGTTTGATGGAATTGGGTAGTGACCCCCTAGATATCCTCCACCCTTGGTATATTGGTTGCTGTCATGCTTGAATGAGGTGCTGGAGAGGTGACCCCTGCCCATATTAATATTTTTATAAGACAGCAATTAATTGACTGTTAGAAGAGTTGAAGGCAAAAGAAATAGAAGGCAAAATCTGAGATGGATTGACCCTACAAAGGAAACCATAGCCTTGAGTTTACAAGAGCTCAGAAGAGCTATTGAGAACAGGACCCTTTGGAGGTCGCTTATTCCTACCGTCACCGTACGTCACTGATGTGACTTGACAGCATGTAACAACATGAACAATTAATAAACAAAGCTTTGCACACACACACACTCTAAATTTGGTTGATTAAGAAATATAATTTATGACTTCAGAAATGTTCTAAATCAGGAAGATCAGGACAAGATTTAATGGCAGATTCAAAGCCAGTGCAATTGGGGGAGGGGGGAGGAGAGAAACAGAGTATCAGTTTTCACCCTGGTACTGCGAAAGATATGCTTGATGTCCAAGGAAGTATGGTTCTATTTCCGTTATGGAGCAGGACAATTCCTTGAGTAGAAACAGTGATCCGCACAGCCAACTTCTGATAAACGATCTCAAAATCTACAAATTGTCTGCTTTTCCCAAACCTGCCACTCACATGGATCCCTAGAAAGACATGAGAAATAAACCCTGTGGCTAGTCAAATTAAATGAGAATAACACTGGATTGCCTATGGGTTGGTTCCCAATGTGGGGCACATGCCCCACAGGGGGCAATTTGATTTTTAAGGGGAAGGCACTTTGAGAATGAGGTAGACTAAGTTAATGGCTGGTTAGACTTCCTCCATGTGAATAGGACTTCATTTTTTGAATAAGAATTATGTCACAAGGGCCCCCCATCAGGATTTTATAGATGCTTAGGTGGGGCATGGCCAACAAAGGTTGAGAACCAATGATATAGAGTCAGATTTTTGTTGCCAATCAAGCCAAACATCTGTATACATCTCGCCGAGACGACAAGAGAAGATGAGTTTACCATGTACAAGAATGACAGAAAAATGAAACCACTGCTTCTGACCATTAACAGGATTTCATGGGGTTTTGATGAATGTTGAAATATACTGTTCCCTCAGACCTTGAATGTTATTTTCACCAACACAAAGGAATGTTACCAAGTTGAACATTGTTTCAATTATCAGGCATACCTTTATCTGGATCAGATAGCAGGATTAGAGATGCCTGTATCTCTCCACTTATCTCTATACAAATGGTCTCATTTTCTCTTGGCAATTGCAAGATAAAATGTGGATATGAAACATTGTCTGGAAAGAAAGGGATAGCAAAATCTTTTATATGTAACCAGATTCCTAACACTAACTTCTGAACAGCATAGTTTTCACAAGCCACACACACAATATAGCAGTGATGGTGAACCTTGGCATTCCAGCTGTTCTTGGACTTCAATTCCCAGAAGCCCTGATCAGCAGGTGTGCTGACTTGGGCTTCTGGTAAAACTGCATCACAAAAAAATAAATTCAAATATTGTCTGCTACTTGGTCTAATCCATGCCTCCTGTGCTAAATCAAACGCGCTGAATCCAAATCTGAAGTCCGATTCTGACTAGGACGTCAGGATCTTAAGTAAGCAAATCTCATCCTATTGGTTAGGTTCTTGTGTTGATCACACAGGGTATATTTGCCACAAATGTAGCAAAAATTGTTCGGTTTATTAACATAGCTGCACCTACTCATCTTTAGCTCAAAACAGACTCACTATGGCTTATCAGTACTATCCAATAAGATGGTCATGCACTAGAGACAAGCCCTTGCTCCATCTCGCTTTATATACCTAATTCTGCCGTCAGGTCACTGACTTGCCCAGATAAGCCTAGCTGCTGCTGGAACATGCATGCCACCAGGGGACATGATTCAGCTGAGGCAGCAGCAGGCATAGTGGTAGCTGCAACTATTATAATGTTCCCATGTAAAAATATATTACCCAATACCATTTGAACAGCTATACCATACCTATAACTTAAAATATGTACGTGATAGGCACAGTTTGAGTTCAGATTTGCAATCAACACACTCAATATCATGTAAATCACATGTGTTATTCCCAGTAGCAAAATTGTTGTTGTGCAGTGTAAGAACAGCTGGAGTGGCAAGATTGGCCACCAGGGATATAGAGCGTTCAGCTATAGGTTAAGAGTTCATATTTTGGGACTTGATCTTGTTTTATTTGAAATAAGTTTGAAAATAACACAAAGGTTGTCCACAGTCAATGACAATTCATAGACTACATATCTGTGTATATTATGCTGAGATCCAAGACAAATCACCAGTTCTAACAATACATGAATTGCCCTCTAATTAAAATACAAGTCTCCCACAAAATAATAACACCAAAACCCTGTGGCATCTAAAAGATTAAAAAAGTTGTTACAGTATAAGCTTTAGAGAAGTACCTTCAAGAAATAAGCTTGGTGATTTCAAAAGGACCCTCCAATAAGTATGACTAGGATTACATCTTAAGGGTTGCAGTCAACAAAGATTCCTCGCTACACTATTGTGAACATTCTCACCTCTCTCCGAAGTTCTGCTGAATATCACAGGGAACTTCTGTCTCATGCTCCTCTCCTTCCCACCTAACAGTTTGAAAGCAACAAATTGCAAGTAGAAGAATAGGTACCAATTTGATGGCAAGGTAAACAGTGTTCCATGCACTCTGGTCATGTCTGCCACATGTCCATGGAAACGCCTGCAGATGCAGACAGTGGTGGCTCTTTGGCTATAAACAGAGATGAGCATTGAACCCTAGAGTTGGATATGACTGGTTTTCAAGCAAAGTCAACCTTTACCTTTACTAAACATCTACGGTCTACAGTAGGAGTGAGGAACTGCTGGCCCTCCAGTTCCCACAAACCTTGGTAATGCCAGGTAGGGCTGAATATCTGGAGTCCAAAACATCTGGAGGACCAACATTTCCCTATGTCTTATCTGCAGGCAGGCAAACACTGCTATTTTGTTCGTGTTTGGTATTCTGACCAGAATATAGTGGGGTTCTCAAACTTCTATTTATTCTCCTTTACACTCTTGGAATCTGCTATGGAGAAGCTGGGAAAGTCGAAGCTCTCCTGGGCCCCCACCATCGGCCCAGGATGGGAGCCGCCTGCGGCAGCAGGCCCCGCCTCCCTCCGGTCTGGCATTTGCCGCGAGGGGACAGCGAGCATCTGAGCTCCCTTGTTGTGCACATGTAAGTGCAGACTGTAGTGTATACTTTCTAGTTTGTATATTGTGGACAGAGATTTTGTAATTGTGTTTTTGGTTGATGATTTTTTGCTGTACTCATTGTATGCTATTGTATTTTTGTATTTATTGTCCGCTGTGTAAACCGCCCTGAGTCGGGTCCGCCTGAGTGAGCGGTATATAAGCGTGAAAATTAAATTAAATTAAAATTAAATTAAAGTCTCCCTGGCTAGTTGATTTTGGGATGACGATGAAAGATATAGGCAGGAAAGAGGGGTGGGGAAGGCAAGAAAGTGTTGTCACTTTCACAATTGGGTATTAGCATGGTGTTAGGTCTTTTGAGAGTGCTCTGGGTAGGACTACTGCTTTTTGTGCCCAGGAGTGGTATTGTTTTGTCTGCAGTTACATAACCAAGAGATCAGCAGTCCCAGGCTTATCTTCACCATCAGGGACACTGTTAGTCACTTCTTCAACCATATTTGTTCAAAATTAGTTCCTCTCCTTCAAGGAAAGAATGAGCTATAGATAGTTTATGTGGCTCTCCTACTATCTAATTAATCCATGCAACTTTGAAGTCCCTTCAAACTCTGGGATTCTGTTCTACCCCATATAAAAATAAGTGTATTAATTTTGTGCTGCTCTTCTGATATACTATTGACCATACTTTCAATATTCTCCTTCTTCCATGTCTAGCTCAGACATGAAACTGCCAAAATGAAGGCACCTTTTGGTGAATTCATTCTGTAGTTCCCTTCATCTGACTAGTGTGAGAAAGATTAGCTGGAAACACAAGGTTGATGTTACCAAATTGTGGTTCAAAAATACCACAATCTTTGAGAGACTCTTTCTGTGTATCTTCCAAGGTGAAATAATTCCTGTGTATGCATGAATTGGCTAGAATCCTGTTTATTAGAATAAGTAACACTAGAGTAGGCCTACTGAGTCAGTGGGGATTTGATGAGTCAAATTCTTCATAATTTCTGCTGTTTCAAGCAGGACTACAACATTTGCAATTTACTAAACTAAAGTAAATCTCAACTGGAGAAAGCCTATTTGAATCAATGAAATTTGTGGAGGAGATGATTCACCAAACCCCCACTGATTCAATGGTCCTACTATAATGCAATTTACTATTTTAAGCAACAGGATTTCAGCTATAATCTATGGAGTACTTTTGAAAATTTATGAGTAATTGATTAATTTTTTGGGAGATGATTTACCTCTGGAATTGGTAATCCTGCGGACAGGGTTAGATGACAAACTTACATCTGTAAGAAATAACCATTGTTATTCAGTTGCTTTAAGGCAATAGACACTTTAAGGAACATAATGCTAAACAGATTACTCGTTTTGAACTCCATCTTCTTAGAGAAACTCATTAAAATTGAGAAAAGCAATAGTAACAGCATAATCAAAGCTGACAATAAGGAAAAATGTGAATGTGGCAAAAAGTAGTTTCTCTTCTGATCAGAACGGAATAGGCCCTACCATGCATCAAGGTGAAGCAACCTGTTCTAGTTGTCACTGGAAAGCGGGAGATGATTGGATTTTCTAAATAGTACAGGAATAGGCTTACTGTGTGTACACTCAGTAAACACATTTGTGTGGATTCAAAGAGACTTGGGCTTCTGGGAACTGAATGCCAACAACACCTGGAGTGCCAAGGTTTGCCATCATGGCTCTATAATCTCTGAAAGCCCTCTTCTGAAGGTCAATGGGTTCTCTTGGACAACATGGATTGTGCTGTAGATGGTTGCAGTGGGGAGGGAATTAGAACGGGGAGCACTTTGTGTCTCCCCTCCCCCCCTTTTTTTTGTTCAGTCGCACAGTCAATTCTGACCCTTTGCAACCCTATGGACCATTGCCTGCCAGGCACCTCTATCCTCCACCATCCTCCTCGACCTGTCCAGCTCTGTGCCCATTGTATATACAATACCATCTAGCCTACTCCTCCTTCTTTGGTCTACATTTCCTAGTTCCTCAACCAATAGGCGCAACAAGCTTTCACAGAAATTTGCAGGTACAGTACCTCGAACACTAGCCATTATAACGCCACTTTCATAACTGACATCTGGTAACTTCAGAAATGGATGAGCTACTAAGCCTGTAAAAAAATGTTTGTTGTTATTCAATTATGTTTGGCAGTACAAAGTATTGAGAACACAGTGCTGAAGTAGGTTCCATATAAGAACATAAGAACAGCCTTGCTGGAACAGGCCACAGCCCATCCAGTCCAGCATTCTGTCTCACACAGTGGCTCACCATTTCCTTCAGGGTATTCCCAAGCAGATGCCTTCACCTGCTTAGGATTCCCTGGAAATGATATTCAGAGATATCCTGCCTATCTCTCCAACCCGGAGGTTGTCCTTAAGTATCCATAATTATAGCCATTGATACTCTTGTCCTCCATGAACTTGTCTAATCCTTTCTTAAAGCTGTCAAGACTGACAGCTGTCACCACTTCTTCTGGCAGGGAGTTCCATAGACCAGTAATCCTCTGGGTGAAAAAATACTTTCTCTTATTTGTTTGAGAACTAGTACCCAAAAGTTTCATCGAGTGTCCCCTAGTTCTAGTGTTATGCGATAGGGAAAACAGTTTTTCCTTATCTACTTTGTCCACACCGTGCATGATTTTATAAACTTCAATCAGGTCACCTCTTAGACGTCGTCGTTCAAGAGTGAAGAGGCCCAACCGTTGCAGCCTCAGATGGTAAGGAAGGTGTTCCAGTCCCCTAATCATTCTGGTTGCCCTCCTCTGCACTTTTTCCAGCTCCATAATATCCTTCTGGAGGTATGGCGACCAGAACTGTACACAGTATTCCAGATGGGGCCTCACCATAGATTTATAAAGAGGCAAAATGACACTTGCTGACTTATTTTCTATACCCTTCCTAATGATCCCCAGCATTGAGTTTGCTTTTTTCACTGCTGAGGCACACTGGGTTGACACCTTCATTGAGTTGTCCACCAGGACACCAAGGTCCCTTTCCTGGTTTGTCGCAGAGAGTTCAGACCCCATCAGTTTATAAATGTAATTGGGGTTCTTTGCCCCAACATGCATCACTCTGCACTTACTAATGTTGAAACTCATTTGCCACTGTTTTGCCCACTCCCCCAGTGTCGAGAGATCCCTCTGAAGCTCCTCACAATCTCTCACAGTTTTCACTACCCTGTATAATTTAGTGTCGTCAGCAAATTTGGCTACCTTGCTTTTTACTCCTACCTCTAGATCATTTATGAAGAGGTTGAAAAGCAGGGGTCCCAGTACTGAACCTTGGGGGACCCCACTCTTTACTTCCCTCCACTTGGAGAAGTGTCCATTTAGTGCTACCCTCTGTTTCCTGTCCCTTAGCCAGTTGCTGATCCAGGACAAGACCTGTCCCTTTATTCCATGACTGGTAAGTTTATTCAAGAGCCTTTGGTGTGGGACCTTGTCAAAAGCCTTCTGAAAGTCCAGATAAACAATGTCAACTGGATCCCCCTTATCCACATGCTTGTTGACACTCTCAAAAAATTCCAACAGATTAGTGAGGCATGATTTGCCCTTGCAAAAACCATGTTGGCTCTCCTTTAGCAATATTCTCAGCAGGGAATTCCATTCCCTGCTGAGAATATTGTTATAGTGGTGCTAGAACTAATAAGAGAATCAACACCACAGCCCTTACTGGCAAAAAGAAAAAATGGGAACTGGGCAGAAGGGCATGCTCCCTTCTGATCAGAATAGGGTAGGCACTGATATGACCCATGATGAAGCAGCATGCTACAGGTGCCACCAGAAGGAGGGAGACGATTGATTGATTGATTGACATTCTGACCAACTTACCTAGCACTGTCTATTGTTAAGTTGTCTTCAGTGTGCATCCCCCACCCATGCTTCCTTCTCTTCCTACATACATTTTTTTCCATGACCCTTCTTTGAGACAAATGATTGACAAGGATACCTGGTAGTCCATGACGATGGCCTGGTGGACCAGGCAACCCTTTTTCTCCCCGAAAAAGACTGGTGGCTATAAGAAAGTCATGCAATTAGAATATTTTTTTTCTAGCAGAATAACTTATGAAAACTAAATTGCTGATATGAGACAGTAGCATACGTACCACTAAAATCCATAATACGAAATGCATCTCCAGCATCTGCAATATTCTCATTATCTGGAAAAAATGGTGAAAGAATTAGTATCAGCTTTAATGGTCAATTTTGTTTAATGCTTGCATTCAATGATTACTCCCCATGGCTCTTTCTGCTAAAGGAAATGTGGTCTATTGTCACCTCCCTAGCCCAATATAGTATAAAATCTTTTTAGTATAAAATCTTCCATAGGAATTATACAAGGTCATGATTTTGGCATCCATAATAGTCTTTAATAGAATTCTCCACCTCAACTGAACTATTATTATTTATTGCATTTGTATTTGTTTCTTACTCAAGGAGTTCAGGACAATGCATTTGACTATTCTCACCCTCACTTACCCTCCCTGACAAATCTTTGTGAGGCAATATACAGTCAAGTCCAGAAATACTGGAACAGGGATCAGGTGTGTAGTTTTTTTTTGGTTTTTTATTTTTTGCATAGTGCCTCTGTACACACCCACCCACACATTCAAAATGAGGTGATGAGAAATGCTTTAGAGATATCCTGGGCAGCCAAAAGGTCAAACAAATCAAGCCTGTCTTCGGAGCTACAAATGATGAAACTGAGCCCACGGTTTTAAAAGGTTGAGAACTCCTGTTCTAACATTATCACTTTGAACAAAATTCAAGAGAAGGGGACATGCTATGCTAGAAGAATGAAACTGCTGATACATGCTACTGAAAATCAGCTTGCGAAAAAAGAAAAAAAATGTTTTGTGCCAACGTACCTGCTTCTGTAGGTTTGTCGGCCACATCCTGAGCATTGGGTTTGGTGACCACCATAGAGGTGAGGGGTGTAACGAAACTGAACTTCAAGGAGAGGTTCAACGCTTGAGCTTCTAGGTTTTTCTGCTCTTGCCCTTTTGCTGAAACTCTAGAACAAAGAAACAAAATCAACCCTTGCTTGATTGTTTGCACTGTCCATAGGTGAATACATAGCTGCTTCAGATTTTTGCAATTGAATATTCCCTTCCTTTAAGTGGTTTGACTGCTTACCCAGGGGTTCCTGTTTGTCTTCCCATAGGTCCAGAACAGGATTGTGCTTATAGCCTGTTGAGTACCTCAACAGGCTGTTTCTTCTGTCAAGAGGACTCCTGGCAAAGGAGTTGAAAACTGGGAGCCAGGCCACCATGTCATGCTGCCTGGCTTCTTCTCTTGCACAGGCTTCTGGAAGTAATAGCTGAGCAGAGCAATTATGGCACCATGATTTTGGGTTTATTTCACGTGTTCTCTTTCTCTCCTGTTACAGGTCTCCCCAGGGCAAACAGTGTAGACCATCTGCATATATCTGAAACTGTGGTTAACAGTGAACCCTATGTTTAACACATACAGCGGTACCTCATACAACAATTTTAATCCATTCCACAGAGCTCGTTGTTGAACGAAACAATTTCCCCTATGGGATGCATCATACAATGAATTTTTTTTGCTAAGTGGTTTTTCCTATTGAAAAATTGTTTCATGAATTTTTCCATAGGGAAAATTGTTATGCGGGACACCATTTCCCCCCAAAACCTAATTGTTATGTGATTTCGTTGCTATACAGAGTGATTGTTGTATGAGGTTCCACTGTATACCTGAATCATAGAAGTGGGAGAGTTCAATTGCTCCCATCATTCTACATGAGAGCTACCACAATGCCTGTCTCTGTTCCTTGTAAACAGTACATTTCGGACGGTTCTGGTAATGTAGCATAGAAATACATCCATACTGTGTATTTCAGGGATTTTTAAAATTGCCGTATTTGCCTGCATATAAGATACACTGGAGTATAAGATGCACCCCACTACTGTATTACCAAAATAGCCTACTTTAGGCCACTATATACAGTACAAAACACAATAATTTTTTCAAGTGTATTTTAAGGGGAGGAGTGGGTCTTATATGCCAGCAAATATGGTAAATATTTTAGACACATATATAACTGAAACCATGAATACTGAACCTGCAGATATTGGGGTGGAGGGTGACCTGTATTTTTCTCTTCATGAAGGGTAGAGGTCATACATATTTGAGGAGAATGACCAGACCTAAGAACTATCATTGCATTGCATGGTGGTTTCATGTGATATCTGACATCAGGTGTGGACTTGACAGAGACCAGGCTTCTTTGCAATCTCCTGCAAAGAACACCTCTGTGACCAACAGACAGATCCACAAGGTATAGCAATTTTCTGGGCATTATTGGAGAGAAAAGTTGGGTGTTTTTGCCTATTCATCCACATATTTTCCCCCATCTTAGTTTTAAGTGTTTATGTTACGCTGATAAATCTATACCAGTAGATAGCTCCATGGCTTATGTGACATGTAAGACATTCAACATTTTCCAAGCACATGCCTTGAAATACTATTTGATAAGTACTATTTCAAGCCAGCCCTCAGCCTCAGGGTACATAGAAAGAGCCTCCTCAAGGATTGTGGTATTTTTGAATCACAATTGGGTGTACTCTGATAATGGCAACCTTGCATTGCCGGCTAATCTTTCTCACACTAGGTTGGGCAAAAGGAACTTCAGAATGAATTCATCAAAAGGTGCCCTCAGGTTTGCAGTTTTATGTCTGACCTAGGCACGGAAGAAGAAGATGCCCCCTGTCTACTTTGCCAACTCTGCCAGGATTTTAGATGTGGGTGGTGTTATGTACTGAATGTTCTGTGTTAAGTATCCCTTTAACGCATTTGTATCTGTCATTTGTATCTGCTGTAAGCAATCATTGTTTCATTGTATCAAGCTGTTAAAGAACAATGCTGCGCCTGCAGTAGCAGCATTGTATACAGGATATCCATTCACATGCATACCTGGAGGGCAGGGTACTAATACCTCTAGTGCATCAGGGTACTACTACCTCTAGTGCATCAGGGTACTACTACCTCCACTGCATCTGGATAAGTGGGCGTGGACTGTTACCCGGGGGGGGGTTTCAAAATGTACTATAAATAAGGCTGTTGTTTCACCTGTACCTCATGTTCACTTACTATGATGCAATAAACCTGGTTTTAGCCCTTGCTGCGGCTCCTGCTTGTCTTCTTTTGCAAGACACTAAACTGGCAATGAAGGTGGGATGGCGTCCCGACAAGTGAACATCGCGCCCTTCGACATCACAAAGCCTGAGAGATGGGAACTCTATGAGGAGCAGTTCCTCTACACTTTGGACCTCGAGGGCATCGAGGAGGAATCCCAGTGGCGGGCATTCCTACTGGCCCAGTGCGGCTTAGAGACTTTGGAACTGGCAACCAACCTCCTGATGCCGAGACCGCTCAGGGCCGTGCCCCTAGATGAGATCCTCACCGAGTTGAGGAAGCACTTTCAGCCGAAAGTGTCCGTGTTTCCGGCAAGGTTGGCATTCCAGCAGCGTTGCCAGCGGGCCGGTGAGTCCGTGGCAGACTTCGTGGCAGCCTTGCGGGTGGCTGCCGTGCCGTGCCGGTGGGGAGCATCCCTGAGCGAGGCGCTGAGGGACAGGCTCCTGCTGGGCCTGCAAGATGAGGGGGCAGAAAAAAGCTACTGGCCAAAGATGAGAGCATCTCGTTCGAGCATGTCCTGCGCATCGCCCAAGCCGCCGAGTCAGTGCAACAAGGCGAACGGGTGTGCCAGGCCAGGACCGCCATGGTTGGGGGACCCCCGCCGGCGGTCCCAGTCCACAGCTGCTCCTCCCACGGAGAGCAAAGGGCCTCCGACTCCTCCACGTCCACCTCTGACTGCAGCGAGGATGTGCAACGGTTGCAGAGGAGGCCGGAGAGGCGAGACCGCGCCAGAGAGGACCGCCGATGCAACGGATCCGGGGCATCCCACGAACGGAGCCGATGCCCATTCCGGAAGGCGGAGTGTCACAACTGCGGGCGGCGCAGGCACATCGCAAGGGTCTGCAAGCGGCGTCGAGACAATGGCAAGGGCCAAGCAGAACGGCCCCAACGCAAGGCAGACGGGGTTGGGCACATCTTCGACGACGAGCCCCAGGAGCGACACGCATCTCGACGGGTTCCCGAGAACCACGACCAGGCGGACCACAGTGTGCAGTTGCAGCGGCCCCGATTCTTTGTTGAGGTACTGGTTCAGGGGGTCCCAATAAGGATGGAGATCGACTCGGGGTCGGCGTACTCCATCGTCTCCCACCGGGAATTTCTGCGTATTCCCCCGAAGTCACGCCCCAAGCTGAAGGCCTTTAAGACTATTTTGTGGGATGTTCAGGGCAAAAGTATTCCAGTGTTGGGGATGGGAGAGTTCATGGTTCAGTTTAAGAGGCGCTCCGCGCAGTTGCCCCTAGTAGTTCTAAAGGAACGGTCCTGCTGCCTCCTGGGTACACAGTGGTTTGGGCCCCTAGGAGTTTTCATTGGAGGCATACACGCTGTGCAGGCTGATCCAATCATGGAGGTGTGTAATGCACATCCTGCCGTTTTTGAGAAGGGGCTAGGGAAGTTCAAAGGGCCCCCAGTTTCCTTCGAATTGGACCCCGACATTCGACCCATCAGGATGAAGCCAAGAAGAGTGCCTTTCGCACTAAAGGACAAGATAGAGACTGAACTGGACAAATTGGTGGGTCAGGGGATTTTGGTGCCGGTGGATTCTGCCGAGTGGGAAACCCCCATTGTTACGGCGCTTAAGGCTAATGGGGAGGTGAGAATCTGCGCTGACTACAAGTGCACGATTAACAAGGCAATCCGCCCTAATGCGTATCCAGTACCAGTGGTAAGCCACCTGCTTGCAACCCTGCATGGGGGGAGGTGTTTCGCCAAACTAGACTTGGCCCAGGCATACCAACATTTGTCGGTAACCCCAGCTACAGCCACCACTCAGACAATTGTGATCCATAAGGGGGCTTTTAAAGTGACGCTCCTACAATTCGGTGTAAATTCGGCTCCGGGGATCTTTCAGTCCCTTGTAGAAAGGTTGTTAAAAGGGCTCCCAGGTGTTTTCCCTTACTTTGATGACATTTTGATTACAGCGGGGAGGGGGGGGAGCAGAAATTGGCCAAGAGGTTAGACCACGTGTTAACAGTGTTCAAAAAAGCGGGGCTCAGGCTGAGAAAGGATATATGCGTATTTTTTGCTGAGGAAGTAGAGTTTCTGGGTTTCAGAATAACCCCTGAGGGCATTAAGCCAGTTGAATCCAAGATAGCGGCAGTGGAAGATGCTCCTCACCCCACCACCAAGCCCGAATTACAGTCCTTCCTAAGACTCCTTAACTTCTATCACTCGTTCCTCCCGGGAAAGGCGTTGATTGCGGAGCCATTACACAGATTACTCAAGAAGGATGCGGCTTGGTGGTGGGGGGACAGTTAGGAATGGGCATTCCGGGGGCTCAAAGAGCTTCTATCTTCCGAGGCTGTGTTGACCCACTTCAACCCAAAGAAACCCGTTGTGCTGGTCTGCGATGCCTCACCGGTGGGGGTGGGGGCAGTCCTCTGCCACGTGCTAGAGAGTAGGCGAGAGGCCCCAGTGGCATACTATTCGAGATCCCTGTCCAAGGCAGAGCGCAACTATGCGCAAACTGACAGGGAGGCCCTAGCGATCGTTGCAGGAACCAAGAAGTTCCACGACTTTCTCTACGGTAGGCCATTCAAAGTCATGACCGACCACAAGCCCCTCTTAGGAATCTTCACTACAGATAAGCCAACCCCGCAGATCTTGTCCCCAAGGATGCTGCGTTGGGCGATCTTCCTCAACGCATACCAGTACACGCTGACCTACCGCCCCGGCAAGGAGATTAGTCATGCCGATGCTCTTTCCTGGTCACCCCTCCCACAGTCAGGGGATTCCGAGTGCAAGGTAGAACAGGACCACCAGGTGCTCCTGATTGAGGCCCTAGAGTCACCCCCAATCCTACCAGCGGAGATCGCCAAGGCTACGGCGAAAGACAAGTCATTAACCCTAGTCAGTTCATGGGTACAGAAAGGCTGGCCAGCAAGCTCCCCTATGGAGGAATTCAGGATTTACGGTAGGCAGAGGGACGAGCTCTCCCTAGAAAGGGGCAGTTTACTCTGGGGGCAGCGGGTAGTAATCCCCGAAGTTCTGAGGTCCCGGGTGCTAAAGATGCTGCATATCAGCCACCTGGGGATCGTGCGCACCAAGGCACTAGCTAGGAGTTACGTCTGGTGGCCCAAACTGTACACAGATATAGAACACATGGTAGGCAATTGCGAGAGCTGCCAGAGCACCCGCCCCGAGGAGTCCCGACTTCCACACAGAGAATGGGACATGGCCAGGGGTCCGTGGTTACGCTTACACGTGGATTTTGCGGGTCCTTTCAGAGGCACCCTGTTCCTCACAATAGTGGACTCCTACTCCAAGTGGTTGGAGGTATTCCCGATGGCTAGTACATCGTGAGCTGCAACGATTAAGCAATTACGCAAGGTATTCAGCTGCTTCAGTTTACCTGACGTACTTGTGAGCGACAACGCCACAACTTTCACGTCAGCGGAGTTCCAGGGTTTCATAGAGATTAATAAGATTTGCCACATTACTGCGGCCCCATTTCACCCCACTACAAATGGTCAAGCGGAACGCCTGGTGCGAACAACGAAGGACGCACTGCGTAGGATGGGCCCCGGGGAGTTGAACCTGCAACTCTGCCAATTCCTGTTAAGGTACCGAGTAACCCCTTTAGCGTCAGGGCTCTTGCCCGCCGAGCTCCTCATGCGGAGGAAACCCGCCACGATCCTCTCAAGGCTAGACCCAACCAGGGTGGAGGACACGGGTAGAAACATAGAAACGGGGGCACCAAGAGTTTTGAGATCGGCCAGCCAGTACATTGCCGAAACTACGTGGCTGGTGGCCCGACTTTGGTACCGGGAATAGTGGTCGGACAGACGGGGCCAGTATCCTACAATGTCGAGACAGGTACAGGGCTCCTCCGGAGGAGGCATGCCGACCAACTCAGAGGCAGAATAGTGGAAAGGCAAGATGCGAGTAGCCAGAGGGAGCACTCAGCGTTAGGGTTCTCCCCCACCCGCTTATCCCAAGGGGGAGACACAGGCCACAGGGGGGAGGAAAATGATACAAACCAGCATCCTTTGGACACGCCGGGTAACAGGGACAATTTAGAAGAGAGGGATTTAGAGGATTTTGTAGATTTTGAGTTAGGAGACTAGGGGGATTTTTCGGAGTGGTCCCCCACCCATCCAAGCGAGGAGCGGGGTTTTTCGTTAGTCCCTGGAGACCCCGGTCTCACATCCCTGGAGTTTACTCCCACATCTAGACCTTCCCAATCCCCGGCTCGCGACTCGCAGCCAACCACTAACGAGTCACGTTCCTCCAATGCAGGAACTCCGGCCCGGAGTGCGGCCACCCCTCGCCCAAAGCAAATGTGTGGAAAACCGCGATGGCTGGAGGACTTCGTCCTCACCTAGGGGGGAGGGATGTTACGTACTGAATGTTCTGTGTTAAGTATCCCTTTGACGGATTTGTATCTGTCATTTGTATCTGCTGTAAGCAATCATTGTTTCATTGTATCAAGCTGTTAAAGAACAATGCTGCGCCTGCAGTAGCAGCATTGTATACAGGATATCCATTCACCCGCATACCTGGAGGGCAGGGTACTAATACCTCTAGTGCATCAGGGTACTACTACCTCTAGTGCATCAGGGTACTACTACCTCCACTGCATCTGGAGAAGTGGGCGTGGACTGTTACCCGGGGGATTCAAAATGTACTATAAATAAGGCTGTTGTTTCACCTGTACCTCATGTTCACTTACTACGATGCAATAAACCTGGTTTTAGCCCTTGCTGCGGCTCCTGCTTGTCTTCTTTTGCAAGACACTAAAGGTGGGCTAATATTTTTCAGGATAGGCAACAATGTCACACACACACACACACACACACACACACACACACACACACACACACATGTAGAATCCTGGCAGAGTTGGCAAAGTAGGTGGGGGACATCTTCTTCTTTCTCTTAGGACTGCATTGGAAATCAGAATACATTAACAAAAATGTGGTTTCCTATAGGAATGAATTGAAAACCAATTAATCCATTCCATAAATTTTTTTGTAAACTGAGCCTCTATTTTCTATGGATTTCCTTTTGTTATGCGATTTTTATGTTAACCAAGCTGTTTGTTAACTGAGGTTCCACTGTATAGCCCTTTCCTTTGAGAAGAAAAGTCAGCTGTGCTATTTAAAGGTAAAGGTGAAGGTCACCCTTGCTCGAAAGCCAGTCATATCCGACTCTAATGTTCAGTGCTCATATCTGTTTCTAAGCCGAAGAGCTAGCGCTGTCTGCTTCTGCAGACGTTTCCATGGTCATGTATCTGCAAATTTGCGGCCCTTTAAAGACTGAAGGTAGGAGTTTTGGCAAAGATATTAAATTAAATCTGAGCATAGTCCTTGCTTACAGTTTTTCCAGCAGTTGTTGAATTGTTAAATAGGCCCACAGTCTCTCAATGAAGTCTCCAAATATATATTTCTGATTCTGAAATACTTGCTCCTTTTCCATGACATTTTCATCTTTCTGAAGGGCGAGTTTAAAACCATTCTGCAAAGTGGAAACAGCGAATTATTCACAGCACCACAGAGTCTGAACCTAGAACAGGATCCAATGCTATCATTACATAAGAACAGCCTTGCTGGAACAGGCCACAGCCCATCCAGTCTAGCATTCTGTCTCACACATTGGCTCACCATTTGCTTCAGGGTATTCCCATCTGCCTTCACCTGTTTAGGATTCCCTGGAAATGGCATTGAGAGATATCCTTCCTATCTCTCCAACCAAGTGGTTGTCCTTAAATATCCATAATTATAGCCATTGATACCCTTGTCCTCCATGAACTTGTCTAATCTTTTCTTAAAGCTGTCAAGACTGACAGCTGTCACCACTTCTTCTGGCAGGGAGTTCCATAGACCAGAGATCCTGTGGGTGAAAAAGTACTTTCTCTTATTTGTTTGAGAACTAGTACCCAAAAGTTTCATCGAGTGTCCCCTAGTTCTAGTGTTATGCGATCGGGAAAACAGTTTTTCCTTATCTACTTTGTCCACACCGTGCATGATTTTATAAACTTCAATCAGGTCACCTCTTAGACGCCGTCGTTCAAGAGTGAAGAGGCCCAACCATTGCAGCCTCAGATGGTAAGGAAGGTGTTCCAGTCCCCTAATCATTCTGGTTGCCCTCCTCTGCACTTTCTCCAACTCCATAATATCCTTCTGGAGATAAGGCGACCAGAACTGTACGCAGTATTCCAGATGGGGCATCACCATAGATTTATAAAGAGGCAAAATGACGCTGACTTATTTTCTACACCCTTCCTAATGATCCCTAGCATTGAGTTTGCTTTTTTCACTGCTGAGGCACACTGGGTTGACATCTTCATTGAGCTGTCTACCAGGACACCAAGGTCCCTTTCCTGGTTTGTCGCAGAGAGTTCAGACCCCATCAGTTTATAAATGTAATTGGAGTTTGTTTGTTTTTTTGCCCCAATGTGCATCACTCTGCACCTATGTTGTGTTCTGATGGTTTTATTGTACACACGGATTACAATGTATCTGAGCCAATGTAACCTTGCCTATAGCAACAATGTAACCTTCAGCTGTATCATATAAACCCTGTAATAGGACGCGAGCTAATGACCACCAGCTGGCAGCAGCGAGCGTCCAAGCTCTCTTGGTCCAAACTCATCAAAGGCAACAGCGCGGGAAGTTTTCCCGCCACCACCTACACCTGGACAAGAAGGGCGTGACCTGCAATGACGTCACGCAGACAGTAGCCAATGGGCTACCATGGCACCACGTTCAAATGTGTTACTGCTGTATATAAAGAGCTATCGATCCGCCATTACCTCATGTTCCATCTGTCCACGATGCAATAAACCTGAGTTAACCCAGCCCGCGGCTGTGTCCTGTGTCTTGGTTTGCATACACCAAATTGGCGACGAAGGTGGGATTATGGATCCCCACGGAACAGCCAGGGCACAGAGCGGTTTCAACATCACCAAACCGCAAGACTGGGAGCTGCTTGAGATGGATTTCCAGGCGGCCCTGGTGGAACTCAGAGTCAAAGGAGAAGACGAGGAGAGGAAGAGGGCCATCCTCACCAGAATGCTCGGGATGGAAACCAAGCGGACGCTGGTGGGCATAATCGCTCCGAAGAAGGTGAGCGACTTTAAGGCGAGCGACATCATGAAACTGCTGCGAGAGCGGTTCTGCCCCTCGAGGGCAATGTTTCCCGCTCGGAGCGCGTTTTGGAGGCGAGTCCAAGCGCCGGATGAGTCGGTTGAGGCATTCGTGGCCGCCATGAGGATAGCCGCCGCCCCCTGTAAATGGGGCGACATCCTGGAGTTGGTCCTCAGGGACGGCGTGTTGTGTGGCCTGAAAGACAAGGAGGTGCAGCGCAGCTTGATGAATAAGGAGCCGCCACCCACGCTGGCAGAGGTCATAGAGGCCGCGGAAGCCGCAGAGTCCACGAATGCCGGAGTGGACGAGATGCACCAGTGGCGTGAGTGGCGTCCTAGAGCCGGCAAGGCGGAAAATTCGGTGCACGGGAAGACCGGACAGTCGGTGCACGCGACTCGACGGGCCTCAAAGTCGTCTACGGAAGGCAGCGACGGCGAGGAGGTCCAGAAGGTCCGGAAGGGCGGTCGACGCTGCGAGGGTTGCGGAGCGGCCCACGAGCGCGCGAGATGCCCGTTCAGGAAGGCCGAGTGTTACACCTGCGGCCGTCGGGGGCACATCGCCAAGGCGTGCAGAAAGCGGAAAGAGGGCCGGAGGCAGTCACAAGACCGCGCGGCCAGACCGGACCGTCCAGCGAGGCCCAAAGATGGCGCCCAGACCACGAGGAAGCAGGACGGCGTGGGCCGCGTCTCGGACGGCAGCGAGGACGACGCCTCAGTGTTCAGCGTGTCCGCGGGACAGTCCCATTACTTCGTTGAGGTATTAGTACAAGGGGCCCCTATTAAGATGGAAATTGACTCGGGGTCCTCCTATTCCATAATTCCCCAGAAAGAGTTCCTGAAAATCGACCCCCACGTGCGGCCCAAGCTTAAAGCGTTGAGGTCCACACTACGGGACGTACAGGGAAACAGCATTCCGGTGCTGGGGGTCGGGAAATTTCGGGTCAATTTTAAGAGACATTCTGCGGAACTGCCCCTAGTTGTCCTAAAAGGGGGAAGCTGTAGCCTCCTAGGGACACAGTGGTTTCAGCCCTTAGGTTTGTTCATAGGGGGGGTGCATACCGTGGGGGGGGACCCAATACAGGCGGCCTGCGATGCGCATCCCGCCGTTTTTAAGAAAGGACTCGGAAAGTTCAAGGGACCCCCTGTAGCTTTCGACATAGACCCGGAGGTCCGCCCGATAAGACTCAAACCACGCAGGGTGCCGTTCGCACTCAAGGACAAGATAGAGGCGGAACTGGACAAACTGGTGGGCCAGGGGATTCTTATTCCTGTTGATTCCGCGGAGTGGGAAACTCCAATTGTAACGGCTCTAAAGGCTAACGGGGAGGTGCGCATTTGCGCTGATTATAAGTGTACAATTAACAAGGCGATCCGCCCTAATGCATACCCGGTGCCAGTGATCAGCCACCTTTTGGCCAGGCTAAATGGGGGAAAGTGTTTCGCTAAACTCGATTTGGCACAAGCCTATCAGCAACTTCCTGTGACCCCCGCCACGGCCGCGGCACAAACAATAGTTACACATAAGGGAGCGTTCCAGGTGTCGCGGTTACAGTTCGGCGTGAACTCGGCACCCGGCCTTTTTCAATCGCTCGTGGAACGCCTCCTAAAGGGCCTGGAGGGGGTGTTGCCTTATTTTGATGACGTGTTGATAACAGGGGGGAGTGAGGCTGAACTGGCAAAAAGGTTGGACAAGGTATTGACCGTGTTCGAGAAAGCGGGGCTGAGATTGAGGAAGGATAAATGTGTCTTTTTCGAAACCGAGGTCGAGTTTTTAGGGTTCCGGATCACACCCGAGGGGATTAAGCCGTCTAAATCCAAGGTAGCAGCCATTAAAAAGGCCCCTCGCCCCACATCCAAAACCGAGCTGCAGTCTTTCCTGGGGCTCCTCAACTTTTACCATACATTCCTCCCGCGGAAGGCGTCCGTGGCCGAACCGCTCCATCGGTTACTTAAGAAGGAGGAGCCATGGATGTGGGGTGACGAGCACGAGAGGGCGTTCAAAGAGCTAAAGCAACTCCTAACATCTGAGGCAATCCTGACGCACTTCGACCCCAAGCGGCCTGTGGTCCTAGTTTGTGATGCATCCCCGGTGGGGGTGGGGGCGGTGCTTTGCCACGTGTTGGAGGACGGAAGGGAGGCCCCGGTAGCATTTTACTCAAGGTCCCTGTCCCAAGCGGAGCGAAATTACGCGCAAACCGACAGGGAAGCGTTAGCAATAGTAGCGGGGACCAAAAAATTTCACGATTTTTTGTATGGCCGCCCGTTCAAAATCGTGACCGATCACAAGCCATTGTTAGGGATTTTCACGGCAAACAAGCCCACGCCGCAGATCCTGTCCCCGAGAATGCTGCGATGGGCTATTTTCCTCAACGCGTACCAACATGAGTTGGAGTACAGGCCCGGAAAGGAGATCAGCCATGCTGATGCGCTTTCGAGATCCCCTTTGCCCTTGTCGGACGACCAAAAGGCGAGAGCAGAAAAGGACCGCCAGGTGTTGCTAATTGAGGTTTTAGACGCACCCCCAATAGTGCCAGCCGACATTGCTAGGGCGACAGGCAAGGACAGGACGCTGGGAAAAGTTAGTTCATGGGTGCAGAAGGGGTGGCCGGCTTCGTCCCCGAGTACAGAGTTCGACCCATTCTTTAGGAAAAAGCTAGAGTTGTCCCTAGAGAGGGGGTGCCTTCTGTGGGGCCAACGGGTGGTGGTCCCTGCGCCCCTGCGGACGAGGGTGCTCGAACTGCTGCACGTCAGCCACCCGGGCATAGTTCGTTCAAAGGCGCTGGCCCGGAGTTACTTCTGGTGGCCACAGCTGGACGCGGACATTGAGCACATGGTCGGCACTTGCGAGGCTTGCCAGGGATCCCGACCTGAGGCGGCCCGTCTTCCGCATAGGGAGTGGGACACAGCGCGGGGGCCATGGTCCAGAGTGCACGTAGATTTCGCTGGCCCATTCCGAGGAACCATGTTTCTCCTAGTCGTGGATGCGTTCTCCAAGTGGTTGGAGGTTATCCCGGTAAAAAGCACGTCCTCCGCCACGACAATTAGCCGGCTAAGGAGAGTCTTTTCCACGTTCGGTTTACCCGACACTTTAGTCAGCGATAACGCTAGTTGTTTCACCTCCGCTGAGTTCGGGGCATTCATGGAGGCAAACGCCATTCGGCATGTCACATCCGCACCGTTTCACCCGGCCACGAATGGCCAAGTGGAACGGCTGGTGCGTACAACGAAGGAGGCGCTGCGGCGCATGGCCCCGGGGGACCTGAATCACCAAGTGTGCCAATTCCTCTTAGCGTATAGGGTGACCCCCTTAGCGTCAGGCTACTCGCCGGCAGAGCTCTTGATGCGGCGAAAACTGACCACGATCCTGTCCAGGCTAGACCCGACGAGAGTCGAGGATACAGGGAAAAACATAGGGTTGGCAGTCTCGAAAGGTTTCGCTGCCGGTGACCCTGTTCACTGCAGGAACTATTCCAGCGCAGGGCCGGCCTGGGTACCAGGGAAGGTTGTAGAACAGACGGGGCCAGTGTCGTACCGGGTCGAGACTAACACCGGCCTCCTCTGGAGGAGGCACGCAGACCAACTGAGACACCGAGTGAGTGGGCCAGTCAGTGGAGCTCAGCAACAGGATTCAGCGTTAGGGTTCTCCCCCACCCGCTTAACCCAAGGGGGAGACAGCAGTGGACAACAGTCCCAAGCAAGGGGGGAAGGAAGCAGAAGCAGCGGCCCCGACTCATATCCTTTTGATATGCCAGTCCTATCAGGGGCCGGGGAAGGGGGAGAGGAGTTCGCGACCGCTGCCCCCGATAGTAATTTTGATTTTGATTTTGCGAGCCGGGGGGGTTTTCAGGAGTGTTCCCCCACCCATCCAAGCGAGAAGAGGGGTTTTTCGTTAGCCCCCAGTGCCCCCGGTTCCTCCCTAAGAAAGAGCACACCTCCCAACAACGCCGCGGAGCCGCGGAAAGTCACTAACGAGTCTCCCTCTCATATTACAGGACAGGAGACCAGGGGACAAAGAGAAGGTAGCAAACCCGGGGAGAGGCAGCCCGCATCGAGACCCCAGCGTGTTCGAAATAAGCCATCTTGGCTGAGAGACTTTGTCTCCTAAGGGGGGGGAGTGTGTTTAAGTGTGGACTCGAGACTTTGTCTCGTCCTAGGGGGGAGGGGTGTTGTGTTCTGATGGTTTTATTGTACACACGGATTACAATGTATCTGAGCCAATGTAACCTTGCCTATAGCAACAATGTAACCTTCAGCTGTATCATATAAACCCTGTAATAGGACGCGAGCTAATGACCACCAGCTGGCAGCAGCGAGCGTCCAAGCTCTCTTGGTCCAAACTCATCAAAGGCAACAGCGCGGGAAGTTTTCCCGCCACCACCTACACCTGGACAAGAAGGGCGTGACCTGCAATGACGTCACGCAGACAGTAGCCAATGGGCTACCATGGCACCACGTTCAAATGTGTTACTGCTGTATATAAAGAGCTATCGATCCGCCATTACCTCATGTTCCATCTGTCCACGATGCAATAAACCTGAGTTAACCCAGCCCGCGGCTGTGTCCTGTGTCTTGGTTTGCATACACCAAAACCTACGAGTGTTGAAGCTCATTTGCCACTTTTTTGCCCATTCCCTTAATTAAATTTGCATTCCTCACCAGAAACACCAGCACAGTTTCATTGGTGTCAGTTCCCAGAATTGATGACCCTCCCCTCCTGAAGCTGCTGTTCATGGCTTCAAATTACCTGATCCAGAGAGATACCCCATCTGTCTTTTAGGGTAGGTTTTTAATGTGAATGAAAATCCATAGGGAAAGGGAGTATAGATTGCTGGCGTTTTTTTGGTTTTTTTTAACAAAATCCAGCAGAAGCAACATTTTAAAAAATCAGCATAAAAGAAAATATTTTAAGCACATTATGAGTAAAAGCACTAAAAGTTAAAGTTAAAGGTTGCCCTTGCTCCAAAGCCAGTTATATCTGACTCTAGGGTTCAGTGCTCATCTTTGTTTGTAGCTAAAGTGACAGCACTGTCTATGTCTGCAGACGTCTCTGTGGACATGTGGCAGGAATGAGTAGACACAGAATGCTGATTACTTTCCCACCGAAGCACTAACCCTCTCCCCAAAGTAGGAAAAACCAGCAGGATAAAGTTCATAGACTAGTTCAGTGGTGGCAATCCTTTTAGGGTAGACCAAGTGCCCAAACTGCAACCCAAAACCCACTTATTTATTGCAAAGTGCCAACACAGTGACAGGGGAGGAAGGAAACTCTCCCATTGGGCACCTGGGCAGAGGGGTGGAGTGAACTCTGTGCTGGGGGAGGGAGGCAGTGCTCCCACTGGCCTGGTGGGCAAAGGGGCAGGGCAAACTCTGTGCTGGGATGACTGCACAGGTGCCCACAGAGAGGGCCATGAATGCCACCTCTTGCATGCATGCCATAGGTTCACCACCACTGGACTAGTTAAATGGGAAAATCTACAAATAATTCCATATTGGGTTGTTTTTCATTTTTGGAAGGAGGATGAGATGAACATTCTGCTGCAAGCTTCTAACCGTACTGTGGTCTCTTGTTTCTGGCAATTTGGAGTTCTAAATAGGACCAAGTCTCTTAGAGCCTGTGGATTCCCTCCAGTGGTGTCGTAAGGCCACACCTGGACACCTATGACTTGTATCGTCCCTGCTCAGATTAAGCTAGAGCTTCTTGTTCACACAGAAAAGCTACTGTTGTATGCAGAACTTACTGCCTGAGCTTCAATTTCCACAGGAAAAAGAGCAATGTCTTCACCCAGCTTTCCAGCAACTACAATTTCGGAGCCTTCATACATCACATTGAAATTATTCTGAGTGACTTCTTGGACTGCACTGGGAGAATACTTCATTTCAATTCTCTTCAGGATGGGAGTTGCAACTTCTTGATAAAAGTCCTTCAATAAGAAAGTAGAGGGGGGGGGGGAGATAATCACAGGACGAAATCTTGGAAAATATAGATATTATTGTTGTTATTTTTATGTGCCATCAAGTTGGAACTCACTTATAGCAACCCTAGTAGTGCTTTCAAGGTAAGTGATGATAATGATGATGATCATCACCGTCTACCAGATGTTCAGACTTGAGTTTTAGAACTCCACTGCTCAGGACCTAGCCTAAGATTCAGTGAGGTATTGCCTGATAACATAGTTGGTACGTAGAAGTATTATTATCTGCAACTGCTCTGTTGTGATCTTATCAATGCCAATCACACTCAGATGTTTTTTCAGCCCTTTTGGGATTGTTCCCAGCACACCTATCATTATTGGTATCACTATTGCTCTTTTCTTCCAGAGATGCTGTACTTCAGTTATCAGAACCTGATTTCTCATTATCTTTCCAATTTCTTTTTCTTTCTCCCAACCATCACAATTTACATCTACATCTACTACTACTTCATCATCATCATAATTTATATATGTCCCTTTTGATCCAAGACCACCCAGGGTGGCGAACAGGCAAAATAAAATAAACATATACATCAATCAGCCTGTTCCTCCTCATCCAGATCATTATCATAGTCAGACTACAGTCTAAGGTCAAAACAGGTTCCTCTGATGAGGATGTAAAGGAGAGACTGAATTGCATATCATCATACCGATGATGGCATGGCATACCCCACATCTCCAGATGACCTCCCCCAACAGTTTCATGTAGATGTTAAGAAATATTGGGAGATGTTGAGGAACTCCAAATTGCTGGTCCTCTGGTGCTGACCAGATTTTCCTAAACTGCACCATCTGGATTTGGCCTGTAAGGAAAGAATGGAGCCAGCATACTGCCAAATCACTAAATCACCAGCCCTTCAAGCTTGTCCAGAAGGATACTGTGGCCAACGGTATCAAAGGCGGCTGAGAGATCAAGGAGGACCAGCAGGGTCACACTCCACCTTCTTCAACAGGCCTATTTTATTTCTGTGTCATGGCCTAAACCTCAACTGAAATGGACCTAGACTCAGCATCCATCAAAAGTATTTGTAGCTCTCTTTATCATTTTATCTATAATCAGGAACACAGGCGACAGGTCTCAAATGATCCAGATCATCCATCACCAGCAATTTTGTTCGCCAAAATGGGGCTCATGATCATCTCTTTAAGCAGGATGGCATACAGGCCTTGTGTATGGATGAGTTTATTATATTAGTGGTCCATTCAATTTATAAATTCCACATACACCGTTGTAAATTTCCATGGCTTAAGCAAGTAATCGAGCCCAGATCTCCTGAATCCTAGCCCGTCACTCTATCCACTGCACTACACTGGACACACAGATATTAAACTGGGCACACAAATGTAACTAAAGATCCAGATAGATTTAGACAGCAATTGTTAATATTTCCTGCAGGAAAACCAACAGAGACTAGTCTTGTGGCACCTTACTAATGAAGTTTATTTAAGCTCCATAAGCTTTTTTTTAACCATACCCAGTCAGACGTTTCTCATGAGATGGGATGTAGTAGGCAAAATCTTTTGCTAAATAAAACTGGTCAGTCTTTAACACACACACCCCCCCAATTTTTTATTGGTTAAAATGTAGTACTCAATATGATAGCACATCTGGAGAAGTAAGTAAGTTTGTTTGTTTAACTAGATTATCATCTAGTTAAGATTCTGGAGACCAGAAAGATATCACCTAGACAGCATCCCTAAAGAATACACGGTGGAGGTGATGAACAGATTTAATGGCTTAGACTCGGTAGACAGAGTACCGGAAGAATTATGGACGGAGATGAGGGACATCATGCAGGAAGCAGCAAAGAAAACCATACCAAAAGAAAAGAAGAGTGGGAGTGGGAGGAGCATCATGGCAGACTGAGCACATCGTTTCTCTCACCACTGCCTGGAAAGGGGAGCCACAAATGTGGATATATAATGCTAAACTGTTACGTTTTTGAAGAAAAATGTTTCTGGAAGGAATGTGAAGTTGATGGATTGTAATTGGAGGTATTTGGAGCCTGGAGGACAACGGAAAGGAGTAAAACTGTTGCAGCTGTTTCTCAAGTGCCGAGAGCTGAGTTAGTGGTGCTGTTGGAGAATGGAGTTTATGAGCAGAGGTGACAGCAAAGAGAAGCGCTTCCTTGGGAGCTGGCAATAGCTGTGTTCGAGAGAAGTGAATTTTGGCAAAGTCTGGGGTTCGGCAGTGCTTGGAGGAGACTCGAGTGGCGGAGTGGAGCAGAGGAGAAAGGAGGAGAGTCGAGCACGATCTCGCGTGCAGAGTTCCAGGGTGGAAGGAAGTGGCGATTTTGGTCTCGGCTGGAGTGGCGCTGCCGGAGGACAGAGGACGGAGTTTAGGAGGGAGGTCTCGGCAAGGAGAAGCGCTTTTGTGGGCGGCTGAAGTCTCGGCGCCACTTGGAGTTTGGGGACGCTGGAACGCAAAGTGGTCAGGAGAGTGCTTTGGTTGTGTCGGGCGGAGAAGGAGTCGTTACTCTGTGGGGATAGGGGTCTGAGGGGAGTCAATTGGGGGGTGCGGAAGTGAGTCCCAATTGATCCCAAAGGGCCCTAATCCGGAGCAGGAGTCTGGGCAGCCCGTGTTGACCAGTGCATTGGTTGGATGTGCGTCCCCTGAAATACTACTGAACGTTGGCTGAAAGTGTGGAAGTCTTTAAGGAGCTGTTATTTCTTCTACCCTTGGAACTTGGACTTGGATTGTGTTGAACTTGTTTTACAAGTGGTGTGCTGGAAGGGCAGAGGATATTCTGTTTGATTGATTGTCGGGCAGGGTCCTTCCATGAGCCCTGATCATTGTACCATTGTGGGGGTGTAAAATAGAGCTGGTGCTTAGGTGGTGGAGGGCAATTTGTGACTGTGATTTTGACTGCGGCAGAAAGAAGAGAGAAAGTGAAGGAAAAAAAAGAAAATTAGTTTTCACAGCTGCTGTGCCAAGGACAGTGATAAAATCAAGGCTAGCCCTGGAGTTGCTTTATCATCAAGTGCAGCTGTGTACTGCTCAACTGGTTGGACTATAGGAACAATTATTTTTTTCTTTCTTCAAGATCTGTGTTTTGTATATATATGCCTTGTGTAGAGTAATGAGCTGGATTAACTTGAAAGTCCATAGTGGTTGAAGTTAATTATAAAAGGGATTGTAAGCTATGGTTGTTTATGTATTGGGGCATAAGGAGATAATTGTATAGGGTATTGGCTAAAAGCGTGGATAAAGTTGTATAGACCTGGTTAGACTATTTTAGAATAGAGTGAATGAGTCGAAAAGAAAAAAGAAAGCAGCTGAGAGAAGAGATAGAAATAGATCCAATTTGGCTAAGAACAGGTAGATTAGTAAGAGCAGGCGGTGAGGAACGAAGGAAGTCCTTAAAGGAAGAAATTTTGGAAGCTGAGCAGCTGGATAGGCTTAGAGCAGGCATGGCAGCAAAGAAGAAAGTACAAGAGAAACAGCAATTACAACGGTTAGATATAAATCAAGAAGATCAGCAAATTGAATTTAAAGAGGCCAATGCTCGGGGAGCTATAAAAAAGAAAGTAATAGAAGGAGATGTAGAGGAAAGTGTGGAAGGGGATAGCCCTGATGTGAATGAATGTAGAGGCTCTATCGAAATGAGATTAGATAGTCTTGAGAAGTATCTTCAGACCAAGTTTCAAAATTTAGAAGAGCAGCGAGCGAGGGATAATCAAGAATTTATTAAACTGCAGCAAGAGAGTTTTGAGGCTTTTCAGCAAAAAATGCTGTCAGTGGTGACAGGTTTGATGGAATCAGCTAAAGTTGAAATTGCCAAGATAATGGAAGAGGTGAATGATGTAAAAGAAGGAATGGGTTCAATTTCAAAGGAGGTTGAAAATGTAAAGAGACATGTCCAAGAGGTGCAGGAAAAAGCTAAAGGGAGAGAAGTAAAAGTGGATGATCATGAAGTGAGACTGGAGTTACTTGAAGACCAATCTAGAAAAAGAAGTATTATAATTAGGCATGTTTATGAGGCCCGCCCTGATCAGCTGAAGGCCAGAATAATGAGTTTGTTAAATGATTTAGGTATGGATAGGAAGTTCGAGGCTGAGGATGTATTAAGTGTGCATAGATTAGGGTCTAAGAAACATAATACAGCAGACAGAAATGTGCTATTGAGGTTTGCTAGTGAAGGTTTGAAGGTGATGTTAATGCGACATATCAGGAAATCTGGGTCAAGTATATTGAAAATGGAAGGGAGTAGTATAGAGATCTATAATGATATTTCTATTGGCGAGAGAACATGGAGAACACAAATCAAACCAGTAACCAGGAAGTTGAGGGAAAAAGGAATTGTTTATTTTTGGCTTGCCTTAAAAAAGCTAAAATTCATAGTATCTGGAAAATCATACGTGTTGAGGGATGGGTCATATGTCTTAGACATACTTGCAGAGGCAAAGATAATCGACCGAAACTCCAAGGAATGGGAAGATCTTAAAGAGGAGCTGATAATAGCAGGGGTTTATACAACATATGACAGGGAAGAGGAAGAGCGGATGAAGGATATGAGGGTTGCGTTGTCTAGCCAGGATGAACTAGGTAGTGTGGAATGATATAACGGTGTAAAAATTGTAATTGAAGTAACTGTAAGGCACAATATAAAGCGATGATAGAATCCTCATGTGGAAATGGTGGCATGAAAAATTAAATAGTATTTAGAATGGGTAATTAGGCAGGAGAAGTGGTGGTTTGGTTTGTGAGTGTTGTCTCCCCTCCCCCCTCCCCCCTTGTTTGGCAGGGGTGTTTTTCTTTTTCGTTTCGAAATGGCGGGGAGGGTGATGATTTATTGTTTTATGTTTTGTGTTCAGCTGTTTGCTTATGTTTTGTGGGTTGGATTAGCACATGCTTGTAGGAGATGGAATTGTAGCAAGCGAAAAATAATAAAGAATTATGAAATCGATTAGGGTGTTATCATGGAATGTGAAAGGCACGGGCAGTATTATTAAGAGGAAACGTTTGGAAGCGGTAATTAGGAAAGATAGGCCAGATGTGATATGCTTACAAGAAACGCATCAAAAAAGTGAGGATGTAAATAAATTGTATATAAAGGGGATAGAATATTATGAGAAGGCATTGGGTACATCTAAGGCAAGAGGGGTTGCCATATTAATATCAAAAAAGTTAGGATTTACAAAAGTAAAGACAGTTGTAGATCCAGAAGGGAGATTTCTTATAACAAGGGGATTTATTAATAATGAGGATATAACCTTTGTTAATGTATACGCGCCAAACGAAAAACAGGAGGAATTTTTAGATAAGGTGTATCAAAGTATAGAATCAGAAAGGGTGTCCAAGTTAATAATGGTTGGAGATTTTAATTTGATCAGATCAGGTTTGGATACTACAAATGTGGCTAAGCGTACATGTACTAATAGGGTGATGGATAGGTGGTTAAAAATAACGGGATTACAGGATGTTTGGAGGAAAATTAGAGGCTCAGAACGGGGATATACATTTTTTTCGCACGTGCACAATTCTTATTCACGAATTGACTATGTTTTGGCTTCAGAAAGTATGATAGATAAGGTTGAAAATATTGAAATTGGTATGATTAAGGAATCTGATCACGCTAAAATAATTACAGAATTTAAACTAAGTGATGACAAACAAAAAAGGGGTACATGGAGCTATGATACAAGGTTATATAGAGATCAAAAGAGTAAGGAAACGATAATAAAAAGATGGGAAGAGTGCTGGGAAATTAATGATACAAAGGATGTAAATGATGGAATATTATGGGATACCATGAAGGCAATATTCAGGGGAGAAAGCATTAGGCTCTCTTGTATTAATAATAGGCAAAATAAGGAAAAGGAAAAAGAGTTAGAGGACGAAATAAAGAAGTTGCAGGATATTCATGCAAGAACAGGAGATAGGGACATATTCGATAAAATGCAAAAATTAAAAAGAGAATTTATTGAAAAAGATATTGAAAAGGTAAAGAAGAATTTAATTTATTTGAAAAGAGATTACTTCGAGTACAGTAATAAAAATTCTAAGCTATTAGCTAGAGCCGCTGAAGAAAAGAAAGATAAAAGAGGAATTTCAGTTTTGATAGATAAGTATGGCAGAAGGTGTAATAAGTTAGTAGATAAAATTCAAATTTCAAGACTTTTTATCAGGAATTGTATTCGAGGAAGGACGTAAATACGGATGAATTAGAGCGATATTTAGATAAGTGGTCAAGAATAAATTTAAGCTTGGAGCATAGGAGTTACATGGATGAAAAGATAACACAAAAGGAAATAAAGGAGGTCATAAAAAGGCTAAGGATAGGCAAGGCTCCAGGCGAGGATGGTTTATCGGTGGAGTTTTATAAAGATTTTAAAGAGATGCTGTTACCAAAAATGGAAATGATTTTTAATTATATTTTGGAGGGAGAGTTCCTAAATCGTGGTATAGTACAATTATAATTTTAATTCCAAAGGTAGGGAAAAATCTGGAAAAAATTGAATCCTATAGACCGATTTCCCTGATGAATCAGGACGCAAAAATTTTTACGGCCATTTTAGCTAATAGATTGAATAATTTTAGTGGTAAATACATTAATAAGGATCAAGTGGGATTTATGAGAGATCGGTATATGTCGGATTTGACAAGAAGGATGGTTGACTTGACAATTATTGCTCAGGAACAAGAGGAGCATGTGGGTTTCTTCTCCCTGGATATATTCAAAGCTTTTGACTCGATCCAATGGATAACTATAAAGGAAATTATAAAGAAATATGGATTCGGACAAAAATTTTGTGGGGTAATTGAGCAGTTGTATCAGCAAGGCTCGGCTAGGGTTAAATTAAATGAGGAATTAACAGGGGAGATTAAATTGGAAGCGGGCACAAGGCAAGGAGATCCATTGTCGGCATCTTTATTTATAATGGCCATGGAATTGTTAGCTAATGTAATAAGGGAAGATAAGGAATTAATTGGAATTGAAGGTATAAAAATTAGCCAATATGCTGATGACACCCTAATAACAATAAAAAATCCACAGAATACACTAGGGAAGATATATGGGCATTTAGAGGAATTTCAAAGGGTGACGGGACTTAAGGTAAACTGGGATAAGTCAGAAGCAATTCTTTTTAATGTGGATTTGGACATACAAGAAAGTTTAAAAGCTAAATTTAAAATACAAATTAGAGATAATATAAAATACCTGGGGATAAACATTTCAAATAAATATGATGATTTAAAAAGGTTAAATTATGATAAATTGGAAAAAGAATTAAAAGAAATGATTTTACGGTATAAGAAGCTAAATTTGTCGTGGTTTGGACGCGTTTCGCTATGTAAAATGAAGCTTTTACCCAAATTAAATTTCTTATTTGATACCCTGCAAATATATATGAAAGAGAAGGAATTAAAGGTTTTTCAAACTATATTAAATAATTTTTGTAACGGTGGAAAAAGGGCCAGGATACCAAAGTTTTTATGGTATTCATCACAAAAAAAGGGCGGGTTAGGAATTCCAAATATTAAAAATTATTATTGGGCATTTCAACTGAAGAATATTTGTAAAATTTTAGTGAAAGAAGAATCGATTTGGGGAAAAATTGAATTGCGAGAGAAACTGGGTGAAGAAATATTAATGTTTTTGGGCAAAGGGAAAGCAAAAATTAATGCTACAAATAAATTGTTAAAAGCTCTTTTAAAAACTTGGGGATTACTGAAAAATAAATTGGCACCAGGGTTGTCCCCAATATTAGGCCTGAGTGATATGAAATCATTCCCACTGAGAATGGATAAGAGCGTAGTAGAAGTATTGAATAAGAATAATATAACTCTATTAAAGGATTGGATAACAGCATGTAGAGACAAGGAAAGAAAGTTAGATATAGGTAGACAACTTAAATTGAATTGGCTTCAATTGATGTCTATTGACAGTTGGAATAAAAGATATTTAGATGAAATGAGCTTGGATAGGGAGCGGACGAAATTTGAAGAGTTGGTACTTAGTCTAAAAAGTGGGCAGGTAAAAGTTAAGGGGTTAGTAAGCAAAATATATAAGGTTTTAGATGACTCAGATCAGCATCAGAAAGCTTTAAAAGAAACATGGGAGCTAGATTTGAATATCATAATTACAGACGAGCAGTGGAATGCTAAATGGAAAAGGAGAATAATGAGGTCTTTGTCTGTAAGAATAAAAGAGCACAATTATAAATTATTGTGGAAGTGGTACTTGACTCCGGTACGACTATACCAAATTGACAATACAAAGTCGAAATTTTGTTGGAGGTGTAAGGGGGAAATTGGAACATATGAGCATATGTGGTGGGGGTGTAAAGAGACGAAGTCATTCTGGTTGAGGGTGGAACACGAAATTGGGAGAATTCTAGATGTAAGAATGAAATTGGATGTAATTTTAATTTTGTTAACAGATGTGGAGGTGGTAGAGCAACAAAAAAGGGAATTATTAGCAATTATGTTATCCAGTGCTAGACAGTGTATAGCGCGATATTGGAAATGTGATGTTACCCCAAAAATAGAGGATTGGTATAAGGAGTTGTGGAATACTGCGCTGAATGATAAGCTCACCTGGGAGTTAAATTTAAGAAAAGGGTTAATTAAAGAAAGCAAATTTCAGGAAATTTGGAAATGTTTGATAGATTATACCTTGATTAATGGTCATGGGCAACTGCCGGTGCCAGATTACATTGCATTTTTGAGATGATAATAGATAAAAGGGGAAATTCTGTCTCCGTAGCATTGTATATAGCACGTGGTGATATTTTGTTCTGTTTCTTTTTTTTCCTGTTCTCTCTTTCTTTGCTTATTTATATTACTGTGTATTTTGTCTTTTATTTTCTTATATTGTTCTGTTTGTTATCTCTTGTTTTTTTAATTATTGGACGTGTATCGAGAAATAAATTTTTGAAAATTAAAAAAGAAAAAGAAAAGAAGAGTAAGAAAGCAAAGTGGTTGTCTGATGAGGCACTTAAAATAGCAGAGGAAAGAAGGAACGCAAAAGTCAAAGGAGAAAGGAAAAACTACAATCATTTGAACACAGAATTTCACAGAAAAGCAAGGAGAGATAAGGAAAACTACCTAAAAGAACAGTGCAGAGAAATGGAGGAAAACAACAAAAGAGGCAGAACCAGAGATCTTTTCAAAAAATTTGGGGAAATCAAGGGAACATTTAAAGCAAAAATGACCATGATAAGGGACAAAGACGGAAAGGAGCTAGCTGATGCAGAAGAAATTAAGAAAAGATGGAAAGAGTACACAGAGGAACTTTACACTCCTGATAATCACAATGATGAAGAAATTGAACTTGAGCCAGACATCCTGGAGAGCGAAGTCATAAAGGCCCTAAAGAGCACTGCAAACAACAAAGCTAGTGGAGATGATGGTATCTCAGTTGAATTTTTCAAAGCGCTAAAAGATAATGGCGTCAAATTACTGCATTCAATATGCCAGCAGATTTGGAAAACAAAACAGTGGCCACAGGATTGGAAAAGATCAGTATACGTCCCAATCCCAAAAAAGGGCAATGCCAAAGAATGTTCAAATTATCGAACAATCGCGCTCATCCCACATGCCAGCAAGGTGATGCTCAAGATAATACAGGATAGACTTCAGCAGCATGTGGAGAGAGAATTACCAGAGGTGCAGGCTGGTTTCAGAAGAGGCAGGGGGACTAGAGACCACATCGCCAACATACGCTGGATCATGGAGAAAACAAAGGAATACCAGAAACAAGTTTACTTTTGTTTTATTGACTACACTAAGGCATTTGACTGTGTGGACCACAAGATGTGGCAAGTAATTAAAGAGATGGGAATACCAGAGCACCTCATATGCCTCCTGAGAAATCTGTACATGAACCAAGAAGCAACAGTTAGGACAGAACATGGAATAACAGAGTGGTTTGGAATAGGAAAAGGAGTAAGACAAGGCTGCATTTTGTCACCATGCTTATTCAACCTATACACAGAGCACATAATGCGCAGTGCAGGGATGGAGGAATCACAATATGGGATTAAAATCGCTGGGAGAAACATCAATAATCTGAGATATGCAGACGATACCACCCTAATGGCAGAAAGTGAGGAAGACCTAAAGAATCTCTTGATTGGGCTGAAGGAGGAGAGTGCAAAAGCTGGCTTGAGACTCAATATCAAGAAAACCAAGATAATGGCAACAGGCCCCATCAGTTCCTGGAAAATAGACGGGGAAGAGGTAGAAGCAGTGACAGATTTTACTCTTTTAGGATCAAAGATCACTGCAGATGGGGATTGTAGCCATGAAATAAAAAGGCGACTGATTCTTGGGAGACAAGCGATGAGAAACCTGGGGAACATAGTGAAAAGCAGAGATATCACATTGCAAACAAAAATTAGAATAGTCAAGGCAATGGTTTTCCCAGTAGTAATGTATGGATGTGAGATCTGGACAATTAGGAAGGCTGAACGCAGAAGAATAGATGCCTTTGAAATGTGGTGTTGGAGGAGGGTTTTGAGAGTCCCCTGGACAGCGAGGAGAACAAATAGGTCAATCTTAGAAGAAATTAACCCTGAATGCTCATTGGAAGGTCAAATAGCAAAGATGAAGCTAAAATACTTTGGACATCAAATGAGAAGGGAGGATTCACTTGAGAAGGCATTGATGTTGGGAAAGGTGGAGGGCAAAAGAAGAAGGGGGAGGCCAAGGATGAGATGGCTAGATGGTATTGTAGACACAATGGGCACAGAGCTGGGAGGGCTGAGGGGGATGGTGGAGGACAGAGGCGCCTGGAGGAAAATGGTCCATGGGGTCGCAAAGGGTCGGAGTCGACTAGGCGACTGAACAACAACAAGATTATCATTATTACTATTATTGTTGCTGTCATCATTATCATCACCATCTTACCTGGAGCTGCAGAGCTGCATCCGAATCCTCATAAATACGCCGAGCAACTCCCCCATTGTTTAAGGCCATCTTCTCCAGAAATGAGTAGCTGACATCAAATCCAAAGCCAAGGCAGTAGAGGTTGTACTTTCCATTATTGGCAGTCTTTACATTTTCTTGAATATTATTAATGTTTGATTCACCTATAATATAATAAAAAAACAATGCTTCATTTACTGAAATATTCTGTAAGTTGGTGATATCAGTGGATCAAAGTAATCAGTGGAGAGGTTTAACATTAGAGTGAGCCAATACATGGTCAACCTAAGTGTATCCTTTCAGATGTAGGTCTTACTGAATTGAATGCCATTTATTCCCAAGAATGTGTATATAATACACCATAGCCATCTTATGAAGGAGACTGAGAGCCCCTGAGGCTGACATTCAAAGCCTTACAAGGCTTCCATCATCATAGCAGAATGGAAGACGGACCAGCACTTTCCTCCCATTGTTCTATTTCTCTTGTTCTTGCCTGTTTACAAGAGCAACTTTCCTTCCTTTGCAACCAATGAGAGGGAAAATGGGTATGCCAGCTCCATCTTTGGGAATAGGGAGGCTGGATTTATTTTCCCAAAAGGTTTCAGCTGCAAGTATTTTACAAGCTTAAAAGGTTAGAGAGAAATTTAAGCTATCTAACTAGATCATGAATCTTAACCTATAAAACCAAGGGTTAACTGTTGGAAGTTCGGATAGGTTCCAAAGCCTGGCCCTACTAACCCGCACCCACCCTTCATGCACACGGCCGAACTGGGTCTGCAGGTCAACGAAGGATTGAGAAATGTGCCAGTGGGGTAACAGCCCCACAAACGTGAAAAAGAGAAACAACTTCATTTCCCAATGTTCTTTGCGCCGCGCCACAGCCAATCAGGCTGAGAAACGCTCCGCGGCCAATCAAAATCGAGCCGCAGAAAAAAAACGCACCACAACCACAAATCACAAACCCATAACTACAAGCCCCAGAGTCCTGCGCGACATGAGCATGCAGAACGCTGAGGAAGCCGGCGCCCAAAAAATTAAAAAAACCAACTCACCGCCTTACAGCCACACAAACACCAACCACCCTTCTTTCCCTCACTAACGGCGCCTGAAGGTCCCGATTGGAGTTTCCCCTTTAATATCAGTAAGTGGGGGGTGGCGATCCCCCTCTCTGCTGGCTCACCTGGGGTTGGGAGGTTTGTGGGGACAAAATGGGTATGTTCCCCCAACCCTTCTGGACCCAGGAGACCAGGGAGAGTGGATCAATTCCCCCCCTCCTAAAAAACACCTCTGTCTTTAAAGAGAAGAAACCAAGCAGTTTCTTCTCTTTAAAAACTGAGATTTTTTTAGGAGGGGGGGAATCGATCCACTCTCCCTGGTCTCCTGGTCCAGAAGGGTTGGGGGGGCATACCCCCTTTGCCCCCCCACCCTCACGGACCCACAGGACCCGAGAGAGGAGATTGATTCCAACCCAACCCCCTGATATTAAAAGGGAAAATCCAAAAGGAGTTTCCCCTTTAATATCAGTAAGTGGGGGTGGCGATCCCCCTCTCCACTGGCTCACCTGGGGTTGGGAGGTTTGTGGGGACAAAAGGGATCTGTCCCCCCACCCTTCTTGACCCATTAGACCAGGGAGAGGGGATCGAATCCACCCCCCCAAAAAAACCTCCATCTTTAAAGAGAAGAAACCAAGCGGTTTCTTCTCTTTAAAAACAGAGGTTTTTTTAGGAGGGGGGAATCGAACCCCTCTCCCTGGTCTCCTGGGTCCAGAAGGGTTGGGGGGACAGATCCCTTTTGTCCCCACAAACCTCCCAACCCCAGGTGAGCCAGCGGAGAGGGGGATTGCAACCCCCCCACTGATATTAAAGGGGAAACCCCGATCTACTTTCACGACTCCACACAATCAAAGCACCATAAGACAATAAAGCCCCTCTCCCGAATGCCCGCGGTCTGGCCAGCGAAGCAGGCCCGCAGAAATAAACCCCCCAACGCCGCATAAAGCGGCGTTGGAATTCCCGCAGTCCGGCCAGCCAGGCCGGCCCACGGAAATAAACCAACCCCCCCCCAAAGCCACAACAACAATTTTTTTTATAAAAATAAATAAATAATTTTCAAAAAAACTTAAAACACAACCAAAACATCCAAAAACACACAAAAACAACACCAAAAACAATACAAAGTAAACAAAAACACAATAAAAAACAAAACAGTCAAAAAATACAAAACCCAACCCCCCCCCCCCACACACACACACAAAATAAAGAAAACAAGCCAACTCACCACCACATGTCCTACCTGCACGACGACCGGAAACGAAATGAATAAAGAAAGAGTACTTACCGGAAGAAGCTCCACCCAGAGGCCAGGAGAGAAAAAACAGTCAAAATACAAGAAAACATCTACCAGCACCACCTGCTGGCCACAATAGTAAAAACAATTCAAAAACACACAACAGCCCAAACAAAAGGCCACAACAGTAAAAACAAATCAAAACAATAACACAAAATCACAATTTTACACAAAAGGTCACAATAATAACAAGTCAAAAAAATTACACGAAAACACAATTTAACACAAATTACAAACATGTCAATAAAATAAAATTAAAAAATTATTAAAATCCTGTGCTGAGTTCTAACTCAAATAAAAACCCAAAACAACTAAACACATTTTAAAAACATTGAATGTAAAAAACATTTACTTTCACATTATTAAAATTATTACCTACGGTACAACTATTTAAAAAAACACCAAAAACTAAAACATTATTCAGTTACATAAAACAGCCAGCCAAGCCAAAAAAAATTGTATAAATAAACATTTTAAAAATTACAGACTAAGCAATTTTTAACAAACATTAACACAATTTAACCTTCCAACACAATTTAAAACAGCCCGGCAATGCTGGGTAACCTCTGCTAGTGCAGTATAAAATAGTTATATATGACCAAGTTGGAACCCACTTCTAGAAATCCTCAAAGGACATTCAAGATAAGTGAGATTTTGAGGAGTGATTTTAACAGTTCCACTACCCTCTGTGAATTTCCAAGTTGGGATTTAAACCCTGCTCTGCAGATACCTAATCCATCACTTTATCCACTACACCATACAGGGTACCTGATATAGAATAGTACATTATTAATGTTAGAATCCATAGTGTTTGATTTATTTGGAGTATAAAAAAGCAACAACTAGAGTTAACTAAATGTAAATATAAAATTAACACTAACAGAATATAGAAGTACTGTATGTCATTTTAAAAAAGAGGGTTCTGGTAAGGTTCAGCTTCTTTCTTACTGACTGTTTCTTCCTATCCCCCCCCCCCAAAAAAAAATTCTTTATGCTGCTCTTTTATTCCAGTTCAGGGTTTCTTGCTTATTTGATTCTCCCCTCATCAAGTGCATGAGAATATGAATAGTAATTTGATGTGAAAAACATCTGTAAAAATATATGAAATTTTTGACAGAAGAAGGTTTGAAATTGTGAATCTGTTGATGGGGAAAGACAGGGAAATGCTGGGGAAGAAAACAATGTACAACCCCCAATTATGGTTGAGAAGTATTACTGAAATTCATATAAATGAAAACTGTCAACAAACTGTGTTCCTTTGTTGTTCTAGCTTACCAACAGTAGGTTGGCCATCTGTTAGCAATATGATCATTGAAATACTTGGCTCTGGCAACAACTCGGCAGAATTGGCATTGTCCAGTGAATTTATTGCAGTCAAAAGAGCACCATTTATATCTGTTCCTATTACAGGAAAGAAAACACAACAATGAAATCAACTACAGAACTGGATTGCTCTTCAAAGAACTGTAGAGCAGACTTCAGCAATATCATGACAACATAGTCATCTCTCATTATGCACCCAAAAAAGGTCATTTTAAGAATATTGCAGGTCTGCAGGACACATAAATGGGAAGGTTGGGAAGGCAGTGAAAATACTACTGGTAATGATTCAAAGGTATCAGCTGGTACTTTACCAGTATCAGCCAATCAGGTACAATGAAGGAGGGGTTTTTTTTAACTAACAAGAGCTTCCATGTGTCTCTTGGTTCCCCTCTCTCTTGGTACATAATCATATAGGAAAGATAAACCCAGAACCATGGGGTAGGAGAAGCAACTAGATGGGTTTGATGAGAATCAGGGCTTTAAGGAGCTAGCTTGTATCAGTGATTAACGATTTAGTTTGACTGTGGCAGGGAGTTCCATAGACCAGTAATCCTCTGGGTGAAAAAGTACTTTCTCTTATTTGTTTGAGAACTAGTACCCAAAAGTTTCATGGAGTGTCCCCTAGTTTTAGTGTTATGCGATAGGGAAAACAGTTTTTCCTTATCTACTTTGTCCACACCGTGCATGATTTTATAAACTTCAATCAGGTCACCTCTTAGACGCCGTCGTTCAAGAGTGAAAAGGCCCAACCGTTGCAGCCTCAGATGGTAAGGAAGGTGTTCCAGTCCCCTAATCATTTTGGTTGCCCTCCTCTGCACTTTTTCCAACTCTATAATATCCTTCTGGAGGTATGGCGACCAGAACTGTACGCAGTATTCCAGATGGGGCCTCACCATAGATTTATAAAGAGGCAAAATGACACTTGCTGACTTATTTTCTATACCCTTCCTAATGATCCCTAGCATTGAGTTTGCTTTTTTCACTGCTGAGGCACACTGGGTTGACACCTTCATTGAGCTGTCCACCAGGACACCAAGATCCATTTCCTGGTTTGTCGCAGAGAGTTCAGAACCCATCAGTTTATAAATGTAATTGGGTTTTTTTTGCCCCAACATGCATCACTCTGCACTTACTAATGTTGAAGCTCATTTGCCACTGTTTTGCCCACTCCCCCAGTGCCAAGAGATCCCTCTGGAGCTCCTCACAATCTCTCACACTTTTCACTACCCTGTATAATTCTCTAATGAAGGATTGGAATTCTGCAGATGCGAACGTGGACGTGTTGTCGGACACCAGCACATCTGGAAGTCCAAATGCTGCAAACAGCCTTCTTAGGTGCATTATCGTGGTGGCACCCTAATCAATTCCAGCCACTTAGAGAATGAATCCACAACCAATAAAAATAGGGCACCCCTAAATGGACCTGCAAAATCTATGTGCAACCTGGACCACGGGCCCCGAGCAGAACTCCATTCCCGAGAGGGATGGTGGGATTGCTCTGGGCAAGAGGATTGACAACTGGCACAAGTGCCGACCATTTGTTCTATGTCTTAGTTTAGTTGAGGCCACCAAAAGTAGCTATGGGCAAGGGCTTTGGAATGGACAATTCCCGGGTGACTTGTGTGAAGTAGATGTAAAACCTTTTTCCTGAGAGTGACAGGAATGACTACCTGCTGGCCCCATAGAAGGCAACCTCGTTCCACTGACAGTTCCAAACGCTTGCGGTGGAATGTTCTGAATTCCTCAGCTAGAGGAGAGACAGGCCAGTCTTTTTGTACCCAAGACATTACTTTAGTCAATGTTACATCCTTGGCCGTAGCTTTGGCTATATCTGAGGGGATGACTGGGGGCGAGTTGAATGCCTCAATCATGAGGACCTGGTGGTTGCTTTCGATCTCGCAATCGGCTTCCCCGACCCCTGGCAGTGGAGAATGTGACAGGGCATCAGCGTGGCTGATGTCCTTGCTGGGCCTGTGCACCAAAGTAAAATTATATGCATTTAGGAAAATTGCCCAACGCAACATCCTTGGGGACAGAATTTGAGGCATGGACTTCCCGTTCACAAAGATTCCAAGGAGGGGCTTGTGGTCAGTTACAATGGTAAAAGGCCTTCCATAAATGTAATAGTGGAATTTCTTAGTGCCTGCCATGATTGCCAACGCCTCCCTGTCTGTCTGAGCGTAATTTTTCTCAGGCTTTGAGAGTAAATGGGAATAGAATGCTATGGGGGCTTCCCTCCCGTCATTTAGTACATGGCATAACACAGCTCTCACCCCCACAGGGGATGCATCACACACAAGTACAACTTCCTTGTTAGGATCAAAATGAGTTAATACAGCAGCCGAAGATAGCAGCCTTTTAAGTTTTTTGAACACTTTCTCCTGGCAATGGCCCCAGTGCCAAACAATATCTTTCTTAAGAAGCCGATGTAATGGTTCAACAACTGAGGCTTTGCGATGGAGAAAAGCATGATAGAAGTTTAACAATCCTAGAAATGACTGCAATTTGGCTTTACATTTTGGCCTGGGTGCATTTCGCACAGCCGCCACCTTGGAGTCAGAGGGCATGATACTTTGGGGTGTAATTCGGTACCCCAGGAATTCCACTTCCTGTGTCAAAAACACACATTTGTCTCTTCTGAGATGTAGACCGGCCCTCTTGAAACGTGAGAGGACTCGATCGAGCCTGGCCGATTGATGTTGTCCTTAGCGGTGATAAGGACATCATCAAAATATGACAGGACACCTGGCAAACCTTTTAAAATATGTTCTACAAGAGATTGAAATATTCCAGGGGCCGCATTCACCCCGAATTGTAGTCTAGTTACCTTAAATGCACCCCCCTATGCGTTACTATGGTTTGGGCAATGGCAGCAGCAGGAGACACAGTTAATTGTTGGTAAGCCTGGACAAGGTCAAGTTTTGTGAAGCAATTTCCTCCATGCAAGGAGACGGCTTACCACGGGCAGAGGATATGCATTCGGGCGAATAGCTTTATTGATGGTACACTTGTAGTCAGCGCATATCCTGACCTCCCCGTTACTTTTCAAAGCAGTCACTATTGGTGTCTCCCACTCTGCGGAGTCCACTGGCACTAGGATGCCCTGCCCCACCTGTTTGTCCAGCTCAGCTTCTATCTTCTCCTTTAAAGCAAAGGGTACCCAGCGTGGCTTCATCCGGATGGGCCAGACGGTTGGGTAAAGCTCAAAGTCCACAGGGGGTCCTTTGTATAACCCTAAACCCTTTTTGAACACCTTAAGATGTGCAGCACAAACGTCCCGGATTGGGTCAGTATCTATTGCGTGAATGCCAGAAAGCTGGATTCCCAGGGGCCTAAACCATTGGGCCCCAATAAGACAGTTAGTGCCCTGCTTAACTACAACCAATGGCAAGGAGGTGCAAATGTTTTTGAATTTGACCAAGAAATTTCCCTCCCCCAGGACCGGAATCTGGCAACCTTGCACATCCCGGAGGGAAGTTTTAAAAGATTTGAGCTTGGGCCGAGAGGCAGGGGGAATTCTCAAATACTCCCGCTGTGGGATTATGGAAAAGGTAGTACCTGAATCCACCTCTATCTTGAAGTGGACGTCATGCAGGCTCAGGTTTGCAAAGAAATGCTCACTAACGATGCCCACTTGGCACGGCTGAGGCTCGGGTGACACTTTGGCGGTGGACCTTTTGTGGTGATGACTCTTCTTGGACTCAGGTGCTGGAGTTCTTTGCTTTCGCTGTCGGCATACTTTAGCAATGTGCTCTCGTCACCCGCAGTTGTGGCATTCTGCGGTGTGGAAGGGGCACTTCCTGCAGTCATGTCGGGTTCCGCAGCCATCACACTTGCAAAGGAATTTTTTCTCCAAATCATCAGGGTGCTCTCGGTGCTTTCGTCGGATGCTGAGGAGGATGAAGATGAATTTTGCTGAGCTTGTACAGCTGAGTCGGTGGCAATGGTGGTGGAGTGGTGATGCCAGAAAAGCTTGATGCCGGACCGTGCGGCCTCAGACACTACCACCCCTTTCAGGACTGCAATGGGAATTCAAAGGATGCCATTAATTTTCATTTAATTCTGTGTGAAGTAAAGGAATGTTTTTAGCCAATTATGTGCTTAAGATGTAATGCCAATTGTAAATTGCTGCATGCCCAGGTGTTAGTTGGAGCCCCATGCTCCCACATTCTCAAGGACGCCAGTTCCATGGACACTTAGTCTGGGAATCTGACAGTTTGATCTATCACATGAAGATACCTAGATGGAATCTAAGATAACCGTCTCGCATAAGATTCAGGTGCATAACACACAGCTGGATGTCCAGGTGTCCAGCCATTTGTCTCCTCACGTCATATTTGGGGAATTTTCATATACTTGAGAAGGGAGGTGTGAGTGGGGAAAAACATATATATACTGAGAATTTTAGTATCTCAGCAGCAGACACCCCACGGCCTAGGGTGACTCTGCCCATTTTCTTTTTCAATATGCCTTAAATGTTAGACTGCCGGTCTAATATTTATGGGGGCTCAATGGGGCCCAACTTTTTATCTACTTAGCTAGCTTAGCCATTTCTATTTCTTTTATGTGTTGTGTTTGTATTTGAACTGCCTTTATCCGTATGATATTTTACCTCATTTTTATACCAAAAAGCTGCTATATTTGAAGAATTGTAGTAGCATAACTTTTATTCTCCTCAAACATTAAAGAGGGGAAATCTTAGAATCCAGCATACAAAAACCAAGTGAGAGGGAGGCTATAAATTAGGTCTCTGTCAGGAGGAGTGAATTCCAGAGAAGACTTCATTTAAAGTTTCGTTCTTTACAAAGGAGCGTTATCAAGTTTTGCTGGAGTCTCTTCCTGGTGAGGTAATTTTTATCTAACTCCTGGTTAGCTGGACTCTGAAAGTGTCATATGAGGGAGGAGGCATAAAACAGTTATCTGGGAAAACTGGACATTTCTATAAGTCCAGCATCGCCATTTTAATTGCCAAATAGTTCTGGACAAAGAGAGGTTAGCGCATCTCAAAACACTGTCGGCAAAAGCAGTAAAACAGCCCTCTTTAGGCCAAAGGGTCATAGACAAGCCACAGTGCAGGGTTGGTTTATGCCTGCCTCGACACTATAATAAACATATCTCTGTTCAGCAGTGCAGGGAGTCCTTTTACATAGTGGCAGCGGTGGGATAGAATCCCACATTTTTGCTTTTTACCCCAGAGAGAAGCCTAAAGTTCAAGGCACGGCCAGATTTGGATGGGAGCAAGGCAGCGTTCTTCATGCCAGCACCAGTGCAGAAATACCAGGCATATGGGTGTGACTTTTTCTGCTTGCCGGAGTTCTTCACCAGTTCCAGGACGGGGAGAGCAACCAGCACCAGCACCTGTTGCCAGAGCTGAATCCCAGAAGGAGGTCCAACCGAGAGAGCGCAGCAGAGAGGGGAATTCTGAGCATGGTGAGTTACAATCTACTACTTCAGTTACCCCTGGACTTTGCTATTCTCCTGACCTGCAGAAGGTTCCATTAGAGGACCACCCATTGCTTTTTGTCACTACTTCAAACAAGAAGGGGAGGGAGTGTGAAGTTTGGATTGGAGAGCCAATTGCTTTCATACGGCTTCCCTTCTTTCAATGAAGACACCATAGACTTGGTACCATTAAGCCCCAGAAATCTGCTAAACCACCCACATCACCAGTAAAACCAGATGCGCGCGCACGCTTAGTGTGAGAAACTGAGCCATGTGTTTGTCAACAGTCTGCTAGATTAGCAACCTGAAGCTTTGCCAGACGCCATCAGAAAAGCTGTGCCAGAAATGGATAGTCATTTCCGTTTCAATTACCCCCAAGCTGAAGGGCGGGAGGCAGCTTTCCCAGCTGATGAGGAAATGTATGATGTTTTTGGCATGGGAGCCATTTTCAGAGGTGGGACAGCCCCTAAATAGGAAGAAGATTTTAATTTTAATTGCCAGATAGTTCTGGACAAAGAGAGGTTAGCGCATCTCAAAACGCTGTCTGCAAAAGCAGTAAAACCTCTAAAGAAGAAACAGCCCTCTTTAGGCCAAAAGGTCTTAGACAGGCCACAGTGCAGGGTTTATGCCTGCCTCAACACTATAATGAACATCTCTCTGTTCGGCAGTGCAGGGAGTCCTTTTACAAGGACAGCCTTGAAAGTTAGCGTCTTCCTGATCATGAGGCGACATTGAGCACCTTCGTCCCTCATGCCAGCCAGCAGACGGTCCCGGAGTGCTTATTCGATGTTGTCCCACTTGCACAGGGTGGAAGCAATGCGCAGAGCAGCAGCATAGTCTGCAATGGACTCCCCAGGTCGCTGCTCCCTTCTGTGGAAGGCCACCCTAGCCAGGAAGATTAAGACCTCTGGCTGCAGGTGTTTCCTCAGTGCGGACATGATTTCTGCGAGCGGCCCTACATCCACATCCCTTGGGAGAACGGGGTGGGTTGCCAGTTCAAGCATCTCAGAACCGCACTGAGCGAGGAAACAGGAGCGCTTCTGGTCTTCGTCGGTGATCTTCTGCGAGGCCATTGTGTGGCGGAATCAGCGTTCGTATGTTGCCCATTTCTCTGGATGCACTGGGTCAAATGGGCCGATGTTGCTGCCGTGTGGGGACGCCATCCCATCCTCATCGCCAGTTCCGTGTTCAGGGAATGAAGAAGCAGACGAGTGAAGTAGTGAAATTCAGCTCTTTATTAGTGGGGTTTGAACACAGTTTGGATGGGGCAAAACTCGGGACTTATATACACTATAAACAGAAACAGTAACAATAATACAACAAGCCCATTGGCTAACAGAGTGTGCACATTTTCGATCCACTTATTTGCATAAGAATAGATACATGAGAAAAGATACATTCCGCTCCTATAAACAGTAACAGTAACAATAATACAACAAGCCCATTGGCTAACAGAGTGTGCACATTTTCGATCCACTTATTTGCATAAGAATAGATACATGAGAAAAGATACATTCCGCTCCTGTCAGAAAACACAGTTAACATACATAACAGGATTGAACTCACAACCTTCTTGCTGCAGTATAGCAGTTTAACCACTGCCCAACCAAGGCTCCTCTGTTTAAGAAAGGGGAAAGCATGCCCTTAAGCTTCAGAAAACAAAAGACCACATCTGTAGTTTAAGCAGGAGTTTCATTCATCTTAAATGGGAGAGGAGGCAGTGGCAGCTGCTAATTCAATGTGCTACAATAGCTCCCTCATCAGTTTTTCATAGAAGCTTGCTGGGGAATAAGAATTATAAAATAATGTGAGGAAAGATGGCCATTAAAGCTTTAAGACAGGGGTTCACAACCAACAGCCTGTGGGCCAGACCCGGCCCACGATGACCCTAGAAGCAGAAGCAGACACGTTTTATGACAGCCTTAAACACACCCATGCCTGCGCAAATGCACCCTCTGCGGTTTATAGCAGTGTTTATGGTGGGGGAACCATGTGTCCAGGCCGCTTAGCTGTCTGAGGGGACGTGGTCCAGCCAATGGCACGAAAAGGTTGAGAACCCCTGCTTTAAGACAATGAATAAAAAGTAAGGATAGCAAAAATGCAGCAAGTAAATAAATGAGATAAGTCAAAGAATCTTTGGCCTACATTCAATCCAGACAGAATAGACTCATTAAATCACTTGTTCAAAGGTAAGTTAGGATCCATTGATTGATTGGGTCTATTCTAAATGGGATTACCACTTGGATTCTCATTTATGATGAAGAGAAGAAAATAATCCAGAATACAGAAAGAAAAATACAGGAATTCACTTAATATTTAATAGCACAATCTAAAACTGAATGCAGGAAAGAAAGTCGAAATAAACATTAGGAAGAAGGAATATACAGTAAAACCCCGACTTACATATGCAAGTTACATAAAATTCAACTTACATAATGGGCTTGTTTCGAGTTGCATAAATATTTTTTCCTATGGGTTTGCTTCGAGTTACATAAAAATTCATTTCCCTATGGGTTTGCTTCCTATGTGTTTGCTTTGAGTTACGTAAAAAAAAATCCCTATGGGTTTGCTTTGAGTTACATAAAAAACTGATTTAAGCAAAAGCCTACGGAACTGACTTTTTACATAAGTAGGTGTTTTACTGTACAGTATAGCAGTTTTGAGTAGAAAAACCTCATCCAGCAAATGGATGAAAAACTGGGGGGGAGCCTAAAATTAAATGGACGATAGTTGTACCAAGTATTGTTTCAAAAATACTCTGACATTTGTATTTACGATCAAAACTCTTCAGAATATCAGCAAATTTACCTCCTCCAGCAAAGATGGTCCGAACATATTGTTTTGCAAGTTCCACATTCTCTTCTCTGGCTTGCAACAAAGTTGATTGCCACTCCACGATGCTTGCACTAAAGACAACTAAGTTAAAATAGTCTTCAGGATTCAGATCTCCCAAAATCTTCTCCAGGGCCTCTCTTGTCTATAAATACAAGTGAAGTAGCATATAATTTTCAGCCATGTAGGTATAGACAGAACTTGAACCCTAAAATCTGACATATATCTAAAGAAAGATTTCTGAAGCATATGTAGGAGAGTCCAGAAGATTGCATTCTGATGTAATAGTCAGTCCTTTTTTAGTCTCAGGAACTCATAAACAAACCAGGTAGTTCTCCATAACTATTGGTCTCATTTCATTTCATTGTTCATTCATTCATTCAAGCAGACAGACAGGCAGGCAGACAGTAAGGCAGTGGTAAAGGAAAGCATGTGCAATGAGAAATAAGTACAGTACTGTATTTCAGCACTTGAAGGAGAAATAGGTAGGTAACTATTTTGCTTCAACATGTACATAATGCTTGAATATGGCTTTAACTTTTTCTCAAATGCTGTGTGAAGTGCTTAAAAACTCAGTGAGAGACAGAACAAATTAAAGTGTACAATGTATAATATCATTTCTATAATACTGCATTTATTTCACCTCCTAGAAGCTATAATGTGTAGAGAGCTGATGAGGAAGCAGATTCACAAAATGGAAGGGTAGGAAGAGGACCAAGCTACCATTACTGAAACAAAACCCAAAGCTCAGTAATTGTTTCACAATTTATAAATCACAAAAATAGTGGAAGCTTTTGATGTAGGCAGATTGATTGCACACGGAGCCGGCAGGCGGGCCAAACATTTCTTTATTGCAGCATGGTCAATCTGCAGATTGGTGGAGATGCAGCTCCATATATATCATACATTGCATTTGAATTTTGCCCCAAGGGCGCCCATTGGCTGCGGTAGCAGTGACGTCATTGGGACGTACTGCATACCTTCCTAAGGTTCACCTAACCTGACTAAGGTTCACCTGTGGTGGGGAGGTTTCCCGCGCTAGTTGCTGATTGGGTGATTGGGGTCGCATGGGCTGAGCTTTCTCAGCTGCGCTATGGCTGGCAGCTGAGTTGCGTGCGGTGGCAGATGATATACTTGCATACACAACATCCCTCCCCTCTAGGATGGGACGAAGTCCCTCAACCATTGTGGGGGCCGGCGATTGCGCTGCGGTCAATCCGCCAGTTCAGTGGTGCTACCCGGGTCGCCCGCTGTGCCTGGGCTTTCCCCTTTAGAGAACTGAAGAGTCCCATCGAATCCTGGCAAGGGCAGGGATGGGGTTTTTCTGATTTGGGGAGGATGAGGGGACAGTTGGGAAACTCAAAACCCCACTGCTCACTGGGATGAGTGGGGGAACACTCGCGAAAACTCCTCTCATCCTGGAACAAAAAATCAAACTGGAGGTCCTTATCCTCGGGTTGGGAGACCGACTCCCTTGGCCCTATGCAGCCTGCCATGCTGAGTCCTGTATCCCCCCTATGGCTGGCAGCTGAGTTGTGTGCAGTGGCAGATGATATACTTGTATACACAACAAGGCTATGATCCATTGAAGAATAAACTAGGCTTCATTGTGAGTGCTGAAGAAGAGATATTTATGCCTGGAATTTAGTGTGTGCTAGCTCCCCAGAAAATGTTTTATTTGGAGACAATTTACCTGCTGAATTTTCTTTCCAGACATAGATCCACTTTTGTCTATAACAAAAATGATATTTTTTGGAAATGCTGGCATTTGCTTGGGAGCAAAATAATGCACAAAATACCCATTTACAATCTGAAATAAAAAAAATAGTATTAATGTCTTACACATATGTATTTCAACATTGTAGAGCATAAAACAATGAACTAAGGTTAGATTGCATCTGGAGCTAACACATGAGTCAGAGCCTTTTCCTCTCAACACAGAGAAAGCAATTGTGGAGGATTATGAAAGGTTAGACATGCGTCTCTCAGCATATTACCAAGGTACTACAGATAAGAAATGAATGAATAAGGCTAATGCAGGAGTTCTTAACCTTTTAAAGCTGGGGTACAGGGGGTAGGTCACGCTCCCTCAGACAGCTTTGAGGGCTGGAAGGTCATTTTGCCCTTCCTCCACCACATGGCACTTCCTGGTGTGGTGGAGGCGGTGGGGGCCACATGAAATGGCACCATGGGCCACATTCGGCCCATGGGCCGCAGGTTGAGAATCCCTCGTCTAATGTTTGTGTTTTTCTAATGGAGATTGGAGGCTCTTTGCATTATTTGTAGTAAAACAAAAGAGGACTTTACTTTTTCTAAACAACAAATAAAAGACAAACTGATAACTGTGCATCATTTATTTAACATCCACCATTTCATTTACTAAAGGTTATGAGGAAAAAAAACTGGCGCTTTAATATCTCAGAAAGATGTTCTTTATAATATAGGTCTTACTTTTCCCCACAGAAGCTAAACAAGGGGGCGTGGCTAAGATGACGACGAGTTAACACACTTTTTTGTGGGCTCGCGCTTCTCAATGAGGAATTAAACGAGGAAATAAATCTGATTACAAATAATTTTAAAAGATTTTACATGAGGAAAGTGTAAAGATCTGGCAAGTAAAAATCTGAACTGAAGATTTGGCCGGGGGGGGGGGGGCAAGCGGCAAAAGCCTCGGCTTTCCCAGCGGTTCCGTGGTGAATGGGATCGAGGAGACTGGAATAAGAAGTTGTAAATTTGCCAAAAATATAAAGGCTGAAATCAAGATTGCCTGCTGCGTTGCGGACTGCGGTGGATTGGAGAACGGAATGAAGGAAGGCAAGTGACTGAAGGTTCGAGGACGTGAAAGAAAGTAAGACGGTGGGAAAGGAGGGATAATTGCGGTGGCGGTGGCAGAAAGCAAAACTTAAAGAGGGGAAACAACAGTAGAAGTTTTTGGAGTCTTACGGACGGAAGGGAGAGAAAGGAAGGAAGGAGGACAAGAAGGTGAAGATTTTGGAGTGCCGGTGTGGCTGATAGGACGGAGATTAAAGGGGCGATTGGAGATTTTGGAGGTTTTGGAGAAGAAGGGAGGAGGGTTACCCCGCGAAGCCGCAGCTGGTGCAGAAGATGTGGTCGGCGTTTGCACCAGAGGACTAAATAGATAAGTGCTGGATTTCATTTTTAATATAATATAAGTATTTCTTTTTCTTGACTTTTGTCTGAGCCCTTGTTTTGCCCCTCCTTCTCCGTTCCCTTCCTTCCCCCTTGCAAGAGTTTGGATATTAGTCCCTGGATAGCACTGGGGGATCTGTTTATTGGAACATTGTTACAAGGTGGATTACAATAAATTGTTGCCAATTTTGTGGAGAAAGTCTTCAATCAAGATATTGGATTATTAGGTGGAATATAAATTTGGCCTATATCAGTAAGATCCCATCTGTACATTTGGATTATAATGGCTTGGAATCTTTTTTCCTCAGTATTGCAAGTTTGGTTGTTGAAGTATCTCTTCCCTGCTATTGGAATACAGTTACGTCATTTTGCTTGGTCTGGCTTTTGCTTCTTGTTTGACCTTCACATGGGAGACATAATATCAACAATAGCAACTTCCTTGCATGTGGTGGATATATTAACTCTTTTATGGTCTGATTTTTGGTTTGCTGAGTGACTTAACACAATTGGATTATAACTCTGGAGCAGCATCAAGTTGAGAGACAAGAGGGTGTAAGCAAAGTTGTTGGGTTGAAGTTGCTTTTTGATATCACAATGGATAAAATTGCAAGGGGAAAGGGCAAGGAAGAAGTTGTGAAGCCAAAAAAAGGTAACCTTTTATCAGAAGATCCATCTCCCCCGACATCATCACCAGAACCACCACCACTTGATCAAACACAGATAATGGTAGAATTTGGGAAGCTATTCAAGAAAATTGAGAAGATGGATGAGGCAAGAGTGAAAGACAGAAATGAAATTATGGGAAAACAGGACAAATTGGCTACAATGTTTATAGATTTTTCAAAAAAAGTGGATCTTAATTTTCAAAGGATGGATGCTAATGTAAAATTAATGCAGAATGATATGAAATTGATGCAAGGGGATATTAAAGGTTTACATGAGGAGGAAAAGGAAATTAAGATAAAAGTGGATGTGCAGGAAAAAAAGGATTGATGTTATGGAAGAGATGATGAGAAAGCAGAATATTGTGATACGTAAAATGGTGGAACAAATGCCAGATAAGCTAAAAGACAGAATAATTGATTGGTTAAATAATCTGAACATGGGAAAAGTCTTTGTTCATGAGGATATTGCAAGTGTGTATAGAGTGGGACCAAGGAAGGGAAAGGTGGTACAGAGGAATGCATTGGTTAAATTTGCAAACTGGGGAGACAAACTGAAGGTGATGGCTTTCTTAAAACAAGCTGGATCTGGTGCTTTAAAAATGGATGGAAATGATGTGGAAGTATATAATGATATTTCAATGAAGGAATGTGGTTGGAGGTATAAAATGAAGCCAGTAACAAGATTTTTGATGGAAAAAGGGATAAAATACAATTGGCGATATCCGCAACAGTTGAGATTCTTTCATGAAAGGAGGTTGCATGTGATTGATGCAGAGATGGATGCGCTGGAATATTTGTGTATGAATGACTTGGTTAAGGCATCTTCAAGGGAATGGTTGGCATTGAGGAAGGCCTTGTTGGAATCTGGAGCGATAAAAAGGGACTATGGAGGAGCAAGAGAGGAGGGAGCAGCAGGAGGGGAGGATACAGAAGAGCCAGAGTTGCAAGCATTGGTGGTAACTGAATTGGGGGGAAGTGAGGGTCAGCAGGAGGGAAAATAGGTGGGGTGATTGTAGGGGAGATGAGTTAAAGTAAGATTTTGAGTTAAATCAGATTCTTTTAAATAGGTATATTAGTGCTTGAGCTTTCATTGTTACGTCATCTTTCATGTTTCCCCCCTCCCCTTTTTGGAAGATGGAGGCGACCTTTTTGGTTCAAGAAGCGGGGAGGGTAATAGTGAATGTTTTTTGTGTTTTTTGCTTTTTTAGTTATTGTGGGTTAGATGGTATCACGTCCAAGGGAGAAATCAGAGATGGAAGAAGACTGTGGGTAATCATATTGTGAGGTCTATTAAAACGTTAATGTGGAATGTGAAAGGTACAGGCTCACCGGTTAAGAGAAGAAGAATTGAATCATCGCTGAGGAGGGATAGGCCGGATGTAGTCTTTTTGCAGGAAACTCATCAAAAATCTCAGGACACGAATAAAAATTTTTTAGGCTGGATGCAGCATTATGAGAGGTCATACGGCACATCAAAGTCAAGAGGGGTGGCAATTTTGATATCGACTAGACTGGGGTTTGAGATAGTCAATAGTATATAGGACCCCGAGGGTAGATATTTGATTGTGAAAGGAAAGATAGATGATGAGGAAATAACACTGTTGAATGTATATGTCCCAAACGATCATCAGACTGAATTTCTGGAAAAAATTCGTAAAATATTGGTAAGAGAGAAAACAACGGGGATGATTGTGGCTGGGGATTTTAATTTGATAAGGTCTAATCTAGATTGCACAAATATATTAAGATGTGGAAAAAGAATCAAAGGACATACACTGGATAATTGGATGACATCTTTGGGACTGAAAGATACTTGGAGGGAGCTCAAGGGGTCAGAAAGGGTCTATACTTATTTCTCACAGGTCCATAACTCATATTCCAGAATTGACTATATATTTGTAACAGAGAATATGATCAGAAATCTGGAGGAAATAGAAGTTGGAATTTTTAAGGAGTCAGATCATTCAAAAGTTGTGATGGAAATAAGGATGGATGGTAAAAAGAGGACGAGAAGGATGTGGAGATATGATGACAAACTATTTAGGGATCAAAAAATGTAAAGAGCAAATTAGGGAGAGATGGGAAGAAAGTTGGCATTGGAATGACAATGATGAGGTAAACTTTAATGTGGTCTGGGATATCATGAAGTCGGTTTTTAGAGGTGAAAGTATTAGATTAGCTAGTATTAAATATAAAAAAATTAAGATTTTACAAGATAAAATGAAAAGGATATAAAGAGATTGCAGGAGGAACATGCAAGGACAAAGCATAGGAAAGTATTTGATGATTTGCAAAGATTAAAGGTGGAATTGATAGGAAAGGATATAGAAAAAGTGAAAAGAGATTTGGCTTATTTAAAAAGAGAATATTTTGAATTTAGTAATAAAAACTCAAGGTATTAGCAAGAGCAGCCAAAGAAAAGAGGGAAAAGAGAGAAATTGGAGTCTTGATAAATGAACAAGGGGTGAGATGTAATAAAACTAGAGATAAGTGTAAAATTGTGAAAGAATTTTATCAAGCTTTATATGCAAAAAAAGAGATAGATATAGATAAACTTAAAATTCAATTAGAGAAACAAAAATACAGTAGTATAAAGCAGGAACATAAGGAAAAAATGGAAGAACGAATAACAGAAAAAGAGGTAAAAGAGGTAATAGCTGGATTGAAAATGGGTAAAGCATCAGGGGAAGATGGGTTACCAGCTGACTTCTACAAGGAATTTAAAGATATAGTGGTTCCGAAGCTGGTAAAACTGTATAATTATATTCTTGACGGTGGACAAATTCCGACCTCATGGTACAGGACCACGATTGTATTGCTGCCAAAACCTGGAAAGGATTTAGAAATAGTGGAATCTTATAGACCTATTTCATTGATCAACCAAGATGCCAAACTTTTTACAGCAATATTGGCAAACAGGCTAAATAGTTTTATGGGCAATTATATAGAAGTAGACCAAGTTGGTTTCTTGAAAGGAAGACATATGGCGGATCTGACAAGAAGAACATTAGATTTATTGGATACAGTGAGGCAAACAAGGGAAAAAGTAGGCTTGATATCTTTGGATATATTTAAAGCATTTGACTCTTTGCAGTTTGTGGCAATAAAGGAAATAATTAAAAGTTACGGATTTGGTGACAAATTTAGAAGAATAATTGACCAACTATATCAACAAGGTACAGCTATTGTCAGAGTGAACGATGAGGTTACTGACGAGGTAAAATTAGAAGCAGGAACGAGACAGGGTTGCCCACTATCTCCAATTTTGTTTATTTTGGCCATGGAGTTGTTAGCAAAGGCTATTAGGGATGATAAAGGAATAGAAGGGATCATGGGAACTAAGATAAGTCTATATGCCGATGATACTCTGATAATTGCTAAGCAACCAGAGAGGGCTCTAGACAGGATTCAAACGCAATTTAAAAAATTTGAAGACATTACAGGTCTGAGGATAAACTGGGATAAATCGGAAATGATGCTATGTAATATAAGTAAGGAAGATCAGAAAAAGATGAAAGGGATGGGTAATATTCAAATTAAGGATAAATTGAAATATTTAGGGATAAATATTTCATACAATTTTGAAGATCTAAAGAGATTGAATTATAATAATTTGAAAGTAGAAATAAAAGCCAGAATCAAGAATCTTCAAAAACTAAAATTGTCATGGTTTGGAAGAATTGCTATTACTAAAATGATGCTTTTGCCTAGGTTAAATTTTTTATTTGATGCTTTGGCAATTCAAATGAAAGAGAAGGAAATTAAGGAATTTCAAAAATTGTTCAATGATTTCTGTAATGGAGGAAAGAGATCAAGATTGTCAAAAAAAACTATGGTATTTATCTCAGAAAGAAGGAGGAGTAGGGATGCCGAATTTGTTGTCTTATTATCGAGCGTTTCAAATTAAGAATGTGGTGAAGATTTTGGCTGAGGGAAAAGCTTTACGGGAAGATATTGAAATGAAAGATTATAACCATATAGGTAAAATGCTTTTTTTAGGTGCTAATTTGGGAAAACTGATAACTGAAAATACTATGATGAAGGGATTGGTAAACACTTGGAAAAAAGTAAAGAAGGTTCTGGCCCCAAATATTTCACCAATTACAGAATTGGAAGATATGGCAGATTTTCCAGTAAAAATAAATAAAAGGATTAAAGAGATTTTGGTAAAAAATGGAGTATTCCTGCTTAAAGACTGGATACGGACCTGCAAAGATAATGATAAAAGAAAGGATTTGTTTGGAGAATTGAATTTGAATTGGATTCAGATTGTGTTGGTAAATAAATGGAATGGTAAATATTGGAGAAAACCAGAATTTTATAGAGATAAGACTGAATTTGAGGTGATGATTTCAAAATTAAGAAAAGGAGATGGATCTATTAAGGGCGTAGTTAGTAAATTGTATAAAATGCTGAATAACGAGGGTGATCCACATGAGGCTTTAATGTCAAGTTGGGAACAGGAACTGAATATAAAGATTGAAAAAGATATATGGAAGCATAAATGGAAAAAGAGGATAATGAGAACATTATCAGTTAGAATAAAGGAACATAATTTTAAAATGCTGTGGAGGTGTACCTGACCCCGGTGAGGTTGCATCAAATTAATAATAAAAAAAGATAAACTGTGTTGGAGATGTAAAAAGGAAATTGGAACATATGAACATATGTGGTGGAGTTGCACTGTGGTTAAAGAATTTTGGAAAAAAGTGGAAAAGGAGATTAAGGATATAATGGGTAAGACAATCAAACTGGGGTCGGGTTCCACCATGTTAACAAATGTAGAATGTTTTAAATTAAATAAGGATGAAAAAGAATTGCTAGAAATAATACTCACTACAGCCAGACAATGCATAGCTAGAAATTGGAAAAATGATATAAACATAAAGATAGAGGAGTGGTATAAGGAGATGTGGAATCTAGCACTGAACGATAAATTAACTTGGGAAATAAATAAGAAAATGAAAGCGCGGTGCCAAAATGGCTGCCGCGCTCTTTGCGGGGGGCCCCCACCCAGACACAGACATCCGGGTAAGTTAGGAGGCATGGCCACTCCTCTATAAAAGGGGTTTCCCCTTCAGCAACTGCCCAGTGGGCCGTCCGGCCCATCCAGCCCACCTTATACAGGGGTCTCGGACACGGTTGATGCGCTTCTCACACGCATTTCAGTGCTAGAGGCATCAATGGGCATTGCCCCACCGCCTTCCAATGGGGGCTTAGCACCGCTTCAATTACGGCCCTCTCGTCGATCCCGGCCAACACGTCGGCTGTGACTCTCCAGCGGGCCGTCAACAGGGTCGAGCTGCTCGAGGCCGTCAGGCCAGCCCAAGCTGGCGCCTCGCAGTTCCCCGCACGATTGGATTTGCCGGTGGGGACCAGTCAGGTGTGGCCCCAGAGCTCGATGCCTGTCGTGAGCTCCGACGCCCGCCATGGGCCGGAACCCCCAGTGGGGGCGGCTCACGGGGGTGTGACTAGTGAGTTCAATTGAGTGCACCATCGACACTGTCCAGTCACACTGGGGGGGGGTGCAGTGGCCATGGCCAAGGCAGGTTACTGTGGGTGGGCAGTTGTTTCCACACTGCCCTGTTAACTCCTGGTTGCCAAATGGCCCCCCAGTTAGGGCCGGGATGTCCGTCCCTGTGGGTATGCCAAGTGTTGCAGGACTATTCAGGGCCCGCTGCGCATACCCTCCATCCAAAACGTGCCGACGATGGCTCTGCCGACAGCTGGTTATTCCTTGCCCCTGGGTGATTATCTATCACAGGCCACGAGGAAAAGATTTGGCGAGGGGAGTATGTCGATATTTTCTCCCTCTTGAATTGTGAGCCCACCAAGGAAGAGAGGGAGGGACAAGGAGTTGTCCCGTCGTCGTAAGCCACCGTGCACCTGGGCCAACTGGTTGCCAGCCTACCTCATATATATGGCGGTATACCTGAGGGCCCGTCCTGATTTGGCCATTCCAATGGTGCAATACCTCGACAATATTTATAGGGCGATGGTTGATTTTCCTGGCCCGTCGTGGTTGGCTTACGACAAAGAATTCAGGATGAGAGTGGGATGAGCCCTGCCAGCAATTGTGGCTCTTGTATATGACTCCCACGCGGCCGGCGCCTGGTGATAGGTACCATTGCGGCCATGCCGTGCAGTGGGCTGCTGCGATGCAGGTTCCCCGCCAGCTGGCGGGGCAGGGGGTTCCAGCCTGCCTGCTGTGTTGGAGCTTCTCAGCTAGCGGCGTGTGCAACAAGCGTCAGTGTCGTTTCCGACACGAGTGTCCCTCTTGCTCTGGCCCTCATGCCGCCTCTGTGTGCCCGCGGGCTGGTGGGTCACGAGGCAGAGGTAGGGGGGCAGGGGGCGGTCAGAGCTCCCTCTGACGGTGCTGGCCACGCAAAAGGCCCCCCTCCCCAATTAATATCCCTATGCTGGAATGATGGCTTTCCGCTTATCCTAAACAGGATGATGCGAGGTACCTGCTAGAAGGTTTCCAGTTTGGTTTTCGTATACCATTTAGGGGTATTCGGGGACCGCAGGATGCCCCGAACTTACTTTCTCAGAAGGGTAATGAGGAGGTCGCTGCACGAAGCATAGCTAAGGAGGTGAATGCTATGAGAGTTGCTGGGCCCTTTACTGAACCACCATTCCCTAACTTGAAGGTCTCTCCTCTGGGGCTAGTCCCGAAAAAGACCCCAGGTGAATTTCGCTTAATTCACCATCTCTCTTACCCTGCGGGTTCCTCGGTCAATGATGCGATTCCTGATGACCTTTGCTCGGTCAGGTATACGTCATTTGATCAGGCCCTACAGATGGTACTCTCCTGTGGTCCCGGGGCGTTCCTGGCAAAGTGCGATATCAAATCGGCATTCCGATTACTGCCAGTGCACCCCGATGACTTTGAGCTGTTGGCTTTTCGTTTCCGAGGAAAGTTCTATGTAGATAAGACCATGCCTTTTGGCTGTTCTATTTCATGTTCGGCATTCGAACGATTTAGCACTTTTCTCCAATGGGCCTTTTGTTCGCAGGTCAGAGGTCAGGGTCCCGGTCTATAGCCCACTACCTCGATGACTTTTTGTTCGGGGGTGAATGGGGCTTGGACACGTGTATGCGTCTCCTTACTACATTTCAGGCGCTTATGCGGGAACTGGGTGTCCCCTTAGTGCCTGAAAAGACCGAGGGCCCAGACACCACGCTCACCTTTTTAGGTATCGAAATTGACACTGTCACACAGGCATCCAGGTTACCCATGGACAAGGTGACTCGGATCTCCGCGGTGATTCTGGCACTGATTGCCAAGCGTAAAGTGTCTCTTCATGAGCTACAGGTCCTTCACGGCCACCTCAATTTTGCCTGCAGGGTGGTGACCCCAGGCAGAGCTTTTGCCAGGCGTCTGTGTGAGGCCATGTCTGGCCTATTAAAACGCCACCACAAGGTCCGGCTGACCAAGGGTATACGGGCAGACCTTTCGGTTTGGCTCACATTCCTTCAGGATTTCAACGGGGTCTCCTTTTGGAGATCAGACCTTATGGTCTGCCCTAAATTTCAAGTACAGTTGGATGCCTCTGGCTCTCTGGGTTATGGGATTTATTTTGAGGGGCGGTGGGCATATGGCCAATGGCCTCACGCATGGCAGGGTACGGATCGCCTACGTGATCTTACTTTCCTGGATTTTTTCCCATTTTGGGTGCATTAATGCTATGGGGCGACATGTGGGCCAATTCAGTGGTCCATTTTTGGTGTGACAATGCTGCAGTGGTGCACATTGTTAACGCCCAGACGTCCAAATCCCCGGGTCATGGCATTAGTTCGTCAATTTGTTTTGAGAAGCCTACGCCTCAATGTGCTGTTCAGGGCCAGACATGTACCAGGCATTAATAATGATATTGCTGATGCTTTATCCTGCCTGCAGATCTCCCAGTTCCATGCCTTGGCTCCGGAAGCAGAGGAATTCCCCTCTCCACTCCCTGCCGAGATTTGGACATTTGGCGAGGAGAGGTGAACTGGGCACCTCCTTGGCACCTCGCACGCGTAAGGCATACCAACATGCTTTCATACAATTTAGAGCCTTTTGTGGGCAACTACGGTTACCTGAAGCGTGGCCGATACCAGTAGACCAGATTTTACAATACATGGTTTATCTTCACGGTCTAGGCTTTCGGCACTGGCGTTTATGGCCAAGGCACGGGGCTTCGCTGACTGCGTGAATGACTTCCGCATACGTCATGTTTTGGAAGGGTGGACACATGAACGTGGCTGCCGCCCGGACACACGTCACCCGATTTCACCAGATGTTCTTACCCACCTCGCACAAGGCTGGCATAACTTATGTTATGATAGGTACGAGGTGGCTCTTTTTCACGCAGCTACCACCGTAGCCTTCTTTGGAGCGCTCCGCATCAGTGAGTTGGTACCATTGCCTAAGGCGGATGCGTCTCGTAGGGCACTGGAACTCGACGATGTCTATGTTACACATGAGTGGGCTCAGTTGAGGATACGGTCCTCAAAGGTTGATCAGCATGGCGTAGCAGTGGAGTCAGACTGCTACGATGATCCATTGAAGACATCTGTCTGGTTGGTGCCCTACATGAGTTTTTGGCAGTGCGTGGTACGCACCCTGGCCCATTTTTCTGCCACCAGGATGGGTCTCCCCTTACTAAATTCCAGTTTTGGAAGGTGACCGGTATGGCACTTCACAGTGTTGGCCTCCCTGGGGCTCGTTACGGCACCCATTCATTTAGGATAGGCGCCGCTGCGTCCACTGCGGCTGCGTTTGGGTACTCTGAGGCTGATATATGCCGGATGGGCAGATGGGGCTCCATGCACTTTGCATTATACGTACGCCCCCTCCATGCATGAGTACCAGTTATGTCATTATTCCTTTTTTCTTCTTTTACAGACCCTGTGTGTCCACGCACACTGGTGGCAGTATGGCTGGTGGGCCACAGTTACGTGCCCTGGGCAGCGCAGTATGCTGCGGCGACAGAGTGGGGACCCCATCTCAGGCTACGTGCAGCCGCATGTATGTGATGGTACGGTAAGCGCGGCATGAGATGGCAGGAACTGTTGCCATTCCTGTTTTCCATCAGGGATGCTGGGCCGCCTGATGTCCTTATCCTGCACCTCGGTGGCAATGATCTCGCACGGGTCACTGGCCTCTCTTTAAAATTCTCGATTTGCAGTGACCTAGCCTATTTACATTATGTATGGCCGTTCACGCGGCTGCTATGGTCGGACATTGTGCTGCGACAGACTTACAGGGGAGGCATTGACCTCCGTGCCCTTGACCATGCTCGCTGGTCGGTGAACAGGGCTGTTGCCCGGTTCCTTGCAGACAAGGGCTTGGGGACAGCCATTCGGCATCCTAGGATAGGCTTGCAGGATTATGATCTCTATGCAGGAGATGGGGTCCACTTGTCGGCCAGAGGTATGAACCTCTTTCTTGAGGATATGCAAGCAGGCCTGGTGACCGAGCTGATGGTCTGGGGGTGGTGGTGGTGGTGAGTCATCATGGACGCCTCCCCGTGTGGCGGGTAGCACTGGTAAGGTAAAGATTTATGACCCATAGATATCCGGCAGGTTCGCAATTGACTGGCCAACACGTAGACAGGTACAGGGGGAATAGGTTTGGCCGGTCAAGGGTGAACCAGGCAAGGGGTGATGTCAGGAGCTTCACAGCCTGCATCACCTTGATATTTAACGGATACACGTCATAGGGTGGGGTCAGTAGATAGTTTATTGACTCCGGTCAACAATTTGTTTGTGTCAACAAACAAATTGATACAAATAGTTACATGTAGCCAATTGCCATTGGCATTTTGGCAGGAACCTTACCAGTGTTACTGCGGCCTGCTTGCCTTAAAGAATTACAATTGGATGATTACACCAATTGAAAGTTATAATTCGGACTAGGGCATTATTCAATAAAAGTGGCCCGATGCCTTTATCCATATACCGGTGTCTGAGTCTTTCTTTGGGGGGTGCGCCTGCAATGAAAGCAAGGCACCAAAATGGCCGCCGTGCTCTTTGCGGGGCCCCCACCCCACCCGGACGCAGACATCCGGGTAAGTTAGGGGGCGTGGCCACTCCTCTATAAAAGGGGTGGCCATGAGGCAGCCGAGCTGCCATTTTAGAATGCGACGGAGCGGAGAAGTTTTTCCCTCCACCCCCTCCCTAGTGAACAGTGTGAATTTTGGTCGCTTCGGGGCCGGGTGGGAATTTTTGGCTTGAACCTACAATTGGCTCCTTGGTTCTCGCTTTTTTTGCCCATCCCACACTGTTGCTAGTGTTTGAGAAAAGGGGTAAGTTGACTTTGGTCACTTTTGGCGGGTAGCACTGGTAAGGTAAAGATTTATGACCCATAGGTATCCGGCAGGTTCGCAATTGACTGGCCAACACGTAGACAGGTACAGGGGAAATAGGTTTGGCCGGTCAAGGGCGAACCAGGCAAGGGGTGATGTCAGGAGCTTCACAGCCTGCATCACCTTGATATTTAACGGATACACGTCATAGGGTGGGGTCAGTAGATAGTTTATTGACTCTGGTCAACAATTTGTTTGTGTCAACAAACAAATTGATACAAATAGTTACATGTAGCCAATTGCCAGTGGCATTTTGGGAGGAACCTTACCAGTGTTACTGTGGCCTGCTTGCCTTAAAGAATTACAATTGGATGATTACACCAATTGAAAGTTATAATTCGGACTAGAGCATTTTCCAATAAAAGTGGCCTGATGCCTTTATCCATATACCGGTGTCTGAGTCTTTCTTTGGGGGGTGCGCCTGCAAAGGGTATTATTAAAGAAAATAGATTCTGGAATATTTGGCATGCTTTTGTGGATCACTCCCTTAGAGGGGAAGAAGTAAACAAACCTGTACCTGATCAAATTTGTTTTTGGATGGAAAGTATTAAGACTATCTGATTTCTCTGGACATTGTAAATATCACAGGGTGAGCACGCCAATATATGTGTGTATAGGTATGTATGTATGCATGTTTGTATGTGTGTGTATACGTGCGCATGTGCATGTATGCGCATGCACACATATATGTACACAGTAATGTTTTAGTATAAATAATAAATTCATGAATTAAAGGGCATATTGTGCATATTAGTCGAGATATAAAGTTTAAATCACCAATTATAAAGATTGGTTAATATGTTATTAATGCAGTAATGCACTAGCTTAAAATGATATTGGTGTTAGAAGGTAAAATTATATACTGTGTATGTATCGGCATTATGTATTCCTTCTTTTTCTTTTATGTATATGTGTCATATTATTTGTTGTAATTTTGTTTGAAAATTTATATATATATATATATATATATATATATATATATATATATATATATATATATATATATATATATATATATATATATATATATATATATATATATATATATATATATATATATATATATATATATATATATATATATATATATATATATATATATATATATATATATATATATATATATATATATATATATATATATATAAAAAGAAGCTAAACAACAGTTTTCATTTGATGATCTCACTCTTCAGTATACTGTACTTATGAGATGTTTTGGCCAGTACCCTGTTCAATGTTTGTGCTCTCTCCCAGCTTCAACTGCAGCAGCAGCTGTTGTTGGTGCGCTTGTTCATTTTCGTGTCAGAGATTACTCTTGGTTGAAAGTATTTTTTTTTTTTTGCAGAAGATGGCCGAGTCAGGCTCCTTTCATGTCACCCATCCTGCAGCTCTTGGGAATCGAACCCATCTTTCCAGTCTCCAAGCCTAGTGCCTTAACCACTAAGCCACGGGGGAGCTATGTTGGTGTGCTAATCTGACAAAATGTAATCTCTGACAAGATTACAGTTATATGCCTGGTTGCAAATGCTACTCATGCACATTTCTACCGTTGGAGCTAAGCAAATGCATAAATAAATATTGAACATGTCACTTGCCTTGAGCTAAAGCTGAGGTTAAAAAAAAACTTGTCAATATATCCTTTTCTTCCAAGGTTTATCCTGAATTTACCTAAACAATATCCATCAGATGGGCATCTTTTACCTGCACATCACCAGCAGCAAGATTCCTTTTAACATCGTAACGGATAAGAAAATCACCATCCAGCAGAGTTTCTTCCAGTTCAGGGTTTTTTCTTTGCTGATCTATAGTCGGTTTAAATGAAATATGAACCTAGAAATCAGAGACATAGGAGAAAACCATCAGTCAATTTAATACAGAAGGATAAGAATTGACATTTCAAGGGCACTCAAGCTTCTGGTCCACATCATGTTACCTTGGTGTCCTCATGCACTTTAGTGAGGGCATCGTTGAGTTCATTGGTCATGAAGGTGCTTTCGGTTTCCAAGGAACTTATGCCTTGTGGTTCAAAGATGTGGGTGTCAATCTGAAGAAAGTTAGAAGACATTGTAAAGACATGTCTTGAGCAATGGCGTGGTACCAGGAGTTGGTTGTGCTTTTGGAAAAAGCTTCCTCTAAGAACCTACCTGAAAGTGCTTAACGAGCTGTTTGGGGTTGACTTTAATCAGCAGTTCATACTTTCCTAGCTTCCGTTTCAGTAACTCCTCATAGATCAGCTCAAAGGTAACCTTAGCAAGTGGTGCGACATTGACTGAAACATGAAACTGTTCCAGTTTTCTTCCAGTCGATCTGGAAATGAGGCATGTATTTATGTATTATTCAAATTGGCAGCTCTTCTTCAAATATGCATGGAAAGGAAATTTCATTCCAGTTAAAAAACAGTGGACAATTCCATGCTAAACAATGTTCCAGAGGCTGCAAAATTACCCATGTAATTCACATGTCCTCTACCTCACCTTTTTTATTACTCCAGTATTGGTTTATTTATTGATTTAAATTTCTATGTTGTCTTTCTAAGGCAGCTATACCACCTTTTTAGACCACAGCTTGGAAAGGTACTTTGGAATAATATTGTGGCTGAGCATTATCAGCTTTCAAGTGTGAAAACTGGTGTGGTGGAGTTTCTTGTCCCTGATGCTGTCTGGTGCCGTGAATTTGGCCGTTGGGGCGGGGGATGGACATCGCCCCCTGGCCAGCCTAGACCTTGGACTCTTTTGTGGTCATCTTGTTGAACTTTTTAGATGAATGACTTTTTAAATGTTTTATATGGTAGTTGGTTTCTGATGTTTTGACTTATGTGATGTTTTTTGATACTGTGATTTATTTCTATTGTGTGCTATTTGTATCTTATTTTATTCTATTGCGATATATGTATAGTGTATTAGATGTGGTATTGTTGTGAGCAGCCCAGAGTCACGTTGTAGAGTGGGAGGCATGCAAGTCCAAATATTACAACTACTACTACTACTACTACTACTACTACTACTACTACTACTACTACTACTACTACTACTACTACTACTACTACTATTATTATTAAACTTCAGTGATTTCACTACAGCAGTGATGATGAACCTTTTAGAGACCAAGTGCACAAAATGCAACCCAAAACCCACTTCTTTATTGCAAAGTGCTAGCACAGCAACAGGGGAGGAAGGAAATGCTCCCATTGGGCTGCTTGGCAGAGGAGCAGAGCGAACTCTGTGCTGTGATGAGGGAGGATGTGCTCCCATTGGGCTTCTGGGCAGTGGGGTGGGGTGAACTCTGTGCTGGGGCAGGGAGGAAGTGCTCCCATTGGGCTGCTGAGAAAAGAGGCAGGGCAAACTCTGTGCTGAGGTGACTGCACGAGTGCTCACAGAGATGGCTCCAAGTGCCACCTCTAGCACCCATGTCATAGGTTCGCCACTACTGCATTACAGAGTACCAGTGACTGTTCGGTATGGGATCTGTAACTTTTAGCAGGTCTTCATGATTAAGGATGCACAGAGTCTTTTAGACTGGATTACCTGTAATCAAGTCAATTCTGCATTCTTTTAAATCTATTCTAATTAAAAATTCAGCATATTCCTAGGACCCAAAATTACATTTGGGAGATTAAGGTTTATACTTTAAGCACATTGGGTTAGATTTCAAAGTCCAAGCTCAGAAGACCTATTGTAGAAAGGATTTCTGATGGCAGTTCTCCCATAGCTGTCCCAGACAAAATGGGCTATGACTCAGGGGGCTGTAAGTGGAGGAGGTTCTCTGGCCATGCAAGCTGCCTCTACTTGACTTATGGCAGGACAATTCCTGCATGACTGCATGGACCATTTGGAGAGGGTTCTTCAGAGGAATGTGAACTGTTTTTTTTTTTTTTGCTTCACTAGGAAATTATTTTTATGGCCTATAACTCCCAGAATTCCCCAGCTTGCATAGCTTTCACCTTAGCATAGGTTCTTCTCCAATACACTTCAGTCCATTCAGTTACTATATAGTACATACTTGACCAATCCGGCACTTTGTCCTCTTGAAACAGCAGCATTGTACTGGTCCTGTGCAGATTTCTTCTCCTTGATTATTCCAGGATATGAGTGTCCATCTATGGTCCTTAAAAAGCAATATTTTGAATGATTCAGGTCAACCACACTCCCATATAAGTCGAAGCTTCTGTTCTGCTGTGCTGTGCTGTGCTATGCTATTTCAAATGTTTATGTGGCACCCATACCTGTCAAGTGCATGATCACTATATGAGAGAGGGGGGGTTCGTTACTGTTCTAGAGTTAACTTGGAAGGGGTGGGTGTGTGGGATGTGTGGGATGGTGCTTGATCACTATATGAGAGAGAGTGGGGGTTCGTTTCTGTTCTAGAGTTAACTTGGGAGGGGTGAGGTGGGGGGTGATAATTCCCTTCCTTAATTCTCAGGTGTTGGTGCTTAAATTGGTTGCAGTGAGGAACAAATAGATTGGTTAATTTGGGGGAATTAATCCCTTGCTCCTCCACCCTAATTGGGGTGGGGGTGGGGAGTGTCTAGCCATCTGCAGGGCTAGTTCATTAAAGCCAAACTGCTTACAAGCAGTTGGTAACCCTAGGGGGCTGGTTTACTATTCTACACTTTCTTTGCTTCCCAGGAAAAAATTAATTCAAAATGAGTAAGGTAAAGGTAAAGGTTTCCCTTGCTCGAACGCCAGTTGTATCCGACTCTAGGGTTCAGTGCTCATCTCTGTTTCAAAGCCGAAGACATTTCCGTGGTTATGTGGCAGGCATGACTAGACACCAGAGTGCACGGAACGCTGTTGCCTTCCCACCAAAGTGGTCCCTATTTATCTACTTGCAATTTCTTGCTTTCGAACTGCTAGGATGGCAGGAGTTGGGACAAAGACGGTAGCTCATTCCGTCCTGCAGTACTCAGGAATCAAACTGCTGACCTTCTGCCTCCCATTCAGCATCTTAGTCACTTAAGCCACTGAGTAAACAAGAAAGAAAACAAAACAAAAGTCCCCCAAGAAAATGGGGAAAGGGTTCTTTGGCCCACACAGCTTTGTGCCCATTGCATCTACAATACCATCTTGCCATCTTATTTTTGGCCACCCCCTTCTTTTGTCCTCCTCCTTTCCCAGCATCAAGGCCTTCTCAAGTGAATCCTCTCTTCTCATTTGATGTCCAAAGTACTTTAGCGTCATCTTTACTATTTGACCTTTAATGAGCAGTTATGGTTGATTTCTTCTAGGATAGACCTATTTCTAACACCACATTTCAAAGGCATCTATTTTTCTGCGCTCAGCTTTCCTAATGGTCCAGCTCTCACACCCATACATTACCACCAGGAATACCATTGCTTTGACTATGAAATTTTTTGTTTGCAAGGTGATGCCTCTACTTTTAACTATGTTCCCCAGGTTTCTCATAGCTTGTTTCCCAAGCATCAGTCGCTTTTTTATTTCATGGCTGCAATCACCATCTGCAGCGATCTTTGATCCTAGGAAAGTAAAATCTGCCAGTCGTATCCAACTCTAGGATGCAGTGCTCATCTCCATTTACAGCCAAAGAGCCAGTGCTGTCTGTGTTTGCAGACATTTTCATGGCCATGTGGCAGGCATGACTAGAGCCCAGCAAGTCCCATGGTTATATTTGGCCACACCCACAGATTTGGCCACACCCACAGAGGGGTGTGGCCAAAATTTCCCTTATTTTCAAATACAAAACTTGACAGGTATGGTGGCACCATATATTATGAGATTTTATGAAGGAGTACAATAAAACAAAATAACGCAAATTCACATGCACATATAAATAGTCACACACACTTATTTAAAAGAATTTAAAAAACAAAGACCAGTGTAAAATTTAAATTAATTTCAAACTACTTTTTAAAAATACATTTAAAATGTACATATTACAAAGGCTCCATGAAATACTGAAGCCAAGATCCTTAAATCCCAGAGTCTAGTAAACAACCATGTATTAATGTGGTGCAAAATCAAGTTAATTTTTGCAACTGTGGAGCCTCCAAGGGGAAGGTGCCCGCCCCCCGCCACAGTCAAAATATTACAGCTGACAAAATGTCGCCTCATGTTTCCATATCAGGGCCGCCATCAGAAATTTCAGTATGGACTGAGCAATCCTATTGCCCCCCCCCCACACACACACACACATACACTTTTATCTCTCCTCGCATTGGGGCGGCGGCGGGGGGTGGAATACACAATTTTCCAAAAGAAATCAATGGGCAGTTGTATCCAACTTTAGAGTTCAGTGCTCATCTCTGATTACAGCCAAAGAGCCAGCGCTGTCTGCATTCACAGATGTTTCCATGGACATGTGGTAGGCATGACTAGACACTAGAGTGCACAGAACGCTATTTACGTTCCTAATGATGAGCTCCCGTCATCCGTCCTAGCTCTTCCCAATCTAGCAGTTCAAAAGCAAGAAATTGCAAGTAGATAAATTAGGATATCTACTAGCAATTTCTTGCTTTCGAATTGCTAGGTTGGCAAGAGCTGGGACTGAGATGGGAGCTCATCATTACACACACACACACCCTCCCCTCCCTCCCCCATTTTACACACACACACCCTCCCCCCTCCATTCCTCCCCCCATTTTACACACACACACACACACACACCCCTACCTCCCCCTCCATCCTTCCCCACCCCACGGAGAGAGAAGTCTCTATTTAACAGAAAGAGTAAGAGAGGAGACTCCCCGGAAGGTGCAGCTTCACCTCCACAATGAGGAGCTGAAGCCGCTGCCGGCCTCCAGCCTTCCTGCGCCGGGGAGGGGGAGAGGGAGCCACCGCTTCACCCACCCACTGACCTGACAACGACGCTTGCCCAGAGCGGTGTGGCTAGGGGGAACTTGCCAGGTGCACTTCTTCCTGAATCCTTAGGCTCATCTGTACTTTCTGCATTCAGCCTTCAGCAATGCCCCCCACACGCGCCTCGCCCAGGGCCGAAGCCCGAAGGTGCACAGGAAGCAGCCCCGGTACACGGTCTCTTCCGGACCTGGACCAGCCCACCTCATGGTCAAGGCTTCAGTTCACGAGGCGTGCCAGTCCCGGTCCGGAAGAGACCGTGCACCGGGGCTGCTTCCTGTGCACCTTCGGGCTTCGGCCCTGGGTGAGGCGTGGGGGGGGGGCATTGCAGAAGGCCGCGCACAGGAAGTACAGATGAGCCTAAGGAAGAAGCGCGACCAGCAAGTTCCCCCTAGCCACGCCGCTCTGGCCAAGTGGCGGCGGCAGGGCAGTGGGTGGGTAAAGCGGTGGCTCCCCCTCCCCAGTGCAGGAAGGCCAGAGGCCGGCAGTAGCTTCAGCTACTCATCGTGAAGGCAAAGCTGCACCTTCCGGTGAGTCTCCTCTTTTACTCTTTTTGTTAAATAGAGAGTTCTCTCTCCGTGGGTTAAAAAAAGTAAAAAAAAATTTTTTTTATAAAAATAAAAAATAATTTAATTTTCTTTAAAAAATTAACACAGCGCTGTTGGGCTCCTGCCAGCTTCGGGCGCCGGACGGCAGTCCCCCTTGTCTCCCCCCTGATGGCAGCCTTGTTCCATATAATGTACTCTTCTTAATGGTGGGGTATAGAGGATATCCCCCCCTCAATTGGGTCTTTATGATCTAATAGGTATATTTAGGAAGATGTACTCCCTCTTGTCTCAAGCTATTTTGGCCATTGTAAGTTATCATCAACACTTTGAACTCAGTCCAGAGATGCATTGATAGTCAATGGAATTCTTTTTGGAACTGGTGTCATAAGAGCTGTGAAAAGTGTTCCTCTCAGTGGTTTATTTGTTATATATATGGCACTCAGTGCAGCATTCATTTAACAGTGAGTGAAGAATTGTGGCCAGATTGTTCTTGTCCAGGTAAAGTCATAGCTGCAGTACAACCAAAGCTGATGCAGCTCCTCTGGTGGCTTAGTGCTTAAAACGCTGAGCTTAGAGACTGGAAGGTTGGGTTTCAATACCTGAGGGCTGCAGTTGGGGGCAAGAAAAAAGCCTCATTTGGGCATCCCTTGAGCAAAGTTTCTCCAGTAAAAACTCTTTCTACCTAGAGTAATTTCTGACATAAAATTATTAACCAAAACTGATGCCAGCTAATCTGTGTTACTGAATTTACTGGAGCCTCCAGCGATAGAGATGGATCTAAAAACACCCCCAAACTATATATGTGTATCTTCAGGAGAGTAAAACCCTAGCCTGAACCAGTTGCCTATCCAACTCCAGTCATGGGAACCGCTAACCCACAATGTCTCCATCTTGTTGAGATTCAATTTCAGGTTATTGAACCTCATTTAGCCCATTAGAAAATAGGGCCATAGCCAGGATTCTAGATGCGGGTGGGCGAATATTTTTTCAGGATGGGCAACAAAGCCTCTTTTTAATGCATTCATATGGGAAACCACGCCTTGCCAGGGTGGGCAAACTGCTAACTCAGGGTGGGCCAAGCCCACCCTGGGGGCCCTCTGGCTATGGCCCTGTTAGAAAAGCCAAAAAATGGTTCACCATATTGAGAACTTACTCTGGAGACAAGGAGCAGCAGAGATGAGTGTCAGCATGTGGAGAGCAATCAACACTTGACTTCTAATGATCTCTTCCAACAGTGACATATAAATGCTAAATTGCAGGGCTTATAGATTTGAACGCTGCAGTACTCTACAGCTCAGTTATCATTGGACTGTTCAGAAAATCCTTGGTGCCACACTGCAGAACCATTTCGACAGATACTGTACTAAGACCACGGTAGCCTCCTATGCTTATTCTGCAGAGCCAGTCCAAATGGTATAAAAAGCCATAGAGGAATTGAAGAGGATCAATTTTCCCATTTAGCTGTACCCCAGGGCAGACCATCGGTCAGAGCAAACAAAATAATTTCAGTATCAAACCCTGACCTGAAATGGATTGTTCTCTACTGAATGGGAAAAAAGTAGATTGCATTGTGTGACCTGCAATTTATGAAAAAACAATGGTTTTGAGGTATCATATTGATACCCATAAAATCTTGTGTAGTACTTATCAGGTTACCCTCAGAATGGATGTTGACATCTCTCTAAACCAGTGGTTCCCAACATGGGGCACTGACCCCACAGGGGGACTTCAGTTCCCAGAAGCCTAAGTCAGTGCATAGGCTGATCAGTGCTTTGGGGAATTGACTTAGGCTTCTGGGAATTGAAGTCCAAAACCCAAAATTGGGAAACACTGCTCTAAACCCACAGTTTTGGAGCTGACCAGCACCACTTAACAGGCCTGTAGCTGTGGGTGGCCAGGGTGGACATTGCCCACCTGAGTTACTAGTTTGCCCACCCTCAAACTCCTGGCTGCTTATATATGACATTGTTGCCCATCCTGGAAAAAACATTTGCCCACCCACATCCAGAATCCTGGCTACGGCCCTGCCACTTACAAGATCACATTAAGTTAGTTCAGGAAGGGAGACTGCAGGAAACTGACATGGGTGGTCCACATGCAGGTGCAAACCCCGAAATCTATATAACTAAAATCAATGTCCGGTGCTGTATGTTCCTTATACAAATCCACACCCCTGCACCGATCACGCTGAAACTCGGCACATACGTACCTTGGGCCGAAGAGATGGTCACTGCAGGGGTATCAAGTCCCATGGGGAGGGGTACTCCCCCTAAATCAATCCGCAAAGGGGGCACCCCCACCGACAGAAGAAAAAGCAAGGGAAAAAAGCCAACCAGGGGGGATTATGATGTCATCGCCACAGCTCAACCAATTCCCAGCTGACCAGATCTGGGGCTTCATGACATCACAGGGCTCCCTCATACAAAGCAACACCCCTGTGCTGAATGCACTGGGCTGCCACCACCACCCCGGCTGGCAGAAACGACCAGGGGAGGTGACTGTGCATGCACAAGAATCCACGCATGCGCCTAACCCTGCCTGGTGTTGCAGGCTGTGGCGCATGCATGAAATTCCACGCATGCGCCAAAGCCTGCCCGGCGTTCCAGGTGGCACATGTCCTAGCCACCAGTACGTACAGCCGCAATTACGGTCCAGTGACTACTGTCGGCCACCGTGGCATGACTGCTCTGCACTCCTGAGGCATGCCTTAGGGGGAAGGTAGAACCCACAGCCGGGGGGGTGGAGGACAGGACCGGGCTGCCACCTTCCACAGGCCTCTGCCCCCCAATGGGTCCTCTGCCCACCTGCCCAAATGGAGCCTCCATTCCGCCTGACACAATCCACGGGAGGACAGAGGGGCTGTGCTGTGATGGCTACCCACTGACTGTAGTCACTGGGGAGGCCACCACCGGCAGCCAGAGTCAGGCTGAGATGGTACCTCGCAGCGGGGCTGAGAGTGCGGCTGTGACGATAGCAGACAAAAAGATAAGGCAGCTGGGGTGGGGGGCGGGTGGCGGGCCCAGGTCTCTCCTTGGCCCAAGTAGGGCACCCCCAGGCAACGCCAGGTCCTCTGCTAGTTAGTGCTAAAGTGGGTGGATTTCTTTATGAAGGTGATTGAATCCTTATAGATGATGGCAACTCCTCCCCCTACAGGAAAATAGTCCTGGTTAAACTGCTGTGCTGAAACCGAAACTGCTGACGTTGTGAGTTCCATCCTGACAGGAAACAAGGTTGACTCAGACTGCCATCCTTCTGAGGTCAGTAAAATGAGTGTCCAGCATGTTGAGGGCAAAATGACAATTACCTTGTGAACTGCCCAGAGAGTGCACTAAGAGCTATGAGGTGGAAGTGGACTTGGTCCACAAAAGCTCACACTTAAATACAGGAGTTAGTCTTTAAAGTGCCACAACATTTTTTGTCTTTTTTTACTGTTCTGTTTTATTTACTCTCAGATATGCTTGCACAGGCTAACATGGCTGCCACTTCAAACATTTCATACGTATTGCTTGTTGCTCAAAAAAGTTCCAGAAACTCCCTGGATTTAAAGAGGTACGAAATTGATGAACTTACATGCTGAAGTTTGTGATGAAGGCTGTCTTGGGTAATTCCACCTCAAAAAGAGCTTCCTTGGATTCATCCGCTAGATTGCTGACTTTGCTGGTGATGACCGTGTGAGCAAACCGTGAAGTGACTTTGCAGTCCACGTGCAGGCTGTAGATTTCAATGCCTTTCTGGGGAAGAGACAGAAAATCACCTGTCAGATCATTCCAGCTTCTGCTACAGCTAAAGATGTCAATACAATGAGGGTGAATCAGACAGGAAATCAGACAGGAAATCTCAGGCCAATAGCAAAGTGAGAGAATTATTATAAGCATTTTGAAAAGCCTGTTTTAGTTTTGACTAGCAGAGGATGCCCGGCGTTGCCAGGCTGTTTTAAATGGTGTTGGAAAGTTTTTGTTGTTGTTGTTAATGTTTGTAAAGAAGAGGTTAGTCTATAATTGAAATTTTTAAAATTTTTATTTATACACTTTTTTTGGTGGGCTGTTATAAACTGTGATGAGTTTTGTTTGGTGTTTTGGTTTTGTGGATGAAAATAAAAATAAAGGATGATATACTTTTTCCAAAAAAATTATTTAACCCAATATTTTTAAGTATGTATTTTTTTAAAATTGTTGTACCGTAGGTAATAATTTAAAAAATGTGAAAGTACATGTTTTTCACAATAAATGTTTTTAAACTGTGTATTGATGTTTTTGTTTTTTATTTGAGTAAAAATTCAGCACAGGATTTTTGAATAGTTTTTATTTTATTTTTTTGACATCTGTTTTAAATTTGTGTAAAATTGTGATTTTGTGTTATTTGTTTTTACTTGTTTTTACTCTTGGGGCCTTTTGTGTGGGGCTATTGTGTCTTTTTGAATTTTTTTACTATTGTGGGCAGCAAGTGGTGCTGGTAGGGGTTATCTTGTATTTTGACTGTTTTTTCTCTCGTGGCCTCTGGGTGGAGCTTCTTCCAGTAAGTAGTCTCTTTCTTTATTCATTTCTTTTCCAGTCGTGGTGTGAGGTCGTGTGGTGGTGAATTGGCTGTTTTTCTTTATTTGGGGTGGTGGTGGTGGTTGGATTTTGTGGTGTTTGCCTGGGTGCTGGATGTGTTTGGAAATGTTCGTTGTTGTTTACTTTTTGGTGTTATTTTTGTTTGTTTTTGTGTATTTTTGTTTGTTTTTGATTGTTTTTGTGTTTTTTGGTGTCCTACGGGGGGATCCCCTCTCTGCCGTCTCCCCTGGCTCTGGAAGGCTTGGGGGGACAGGCTCCTTTTGTCTCCCCAAACCTTCCAGACTCATGGGACCCAGGAGAGGGGATCGAATCCAGGCCACCTTCTGATATTAAAAGGGAAATCTCAATTGTGGTTTCCCCTTTAATATCAGTGGAGGGGGTTGCCTCTCCGCTGGCTTCCTTGGGTTTGGGAGGGTTGTGTTGAGAAAAGGGGTCTGTCTCCCCAACCCTTCCGGACCCAGGAGAGCCATCGGAGAGGGGGATTCCCCCCCCAAAAAAACTCCATTTTTAAAGAGAAGTAACCGTTTGGTTTCTTCTCTTTAATATGGTGTGGGGGGGAGGGGGAATTCCCTCTCTGCCAGATCCCCTGGGGTCAGGAGGATTGGGGAGACAGGCTCCTTTTGTCCCCCCAAACCTTCCAGACTCATGGGACCCAGGAGAGGGGATCGAATCCAGGCTACACTCTGATATTAAAAGGGAAATCTCAATTGAGGTTTCCCCTTTAATATCAGGGTGTGTGTGATCCCCCTCTCCGCTGGCTTCCTTGGGTTTGGGAGGGTTGTGTTGAGAAAAGGGGTCTGTTTCTCCAACCCTTCCGGACCCAGGAGAGACATCGGAGAGGGGGATTTCCCCCAACTCCGTTTTTAAAGAGAAGTAACCGCTTGGTTTCTTCTCTTTATTATGGGGCGTGTGTGTGTGTGGGGAGGGGAATCCCCTCTCTGCCGGGTCCCCTGGGGTCAGGAGGGTTGGGGAGATAGGCTCCTTTGGTCCCCCCCCAACCCTCTGAACCCCAGGGGAGCCAGTAGAGAGGGGGAGCACAACACCCCCCCCAGTGACATTAAAGGGGAAAGTCCGATTAGGAGCTTCAGGCACCGATGGGGAGGGGGGCTTTGGTTCCCGTGGCTTGGCGGACTTGCTCTCCCGTTTTTTTTTGGGGGGGCACCGGCTTCCTCAGCGTTCTGCACGCTCATAGCATGCAGGACGCTGGGGCTTGTAGTTATGGGTTTGTGCTTTGTGTTTGTGCTGCGTTTTTTTAAAATGGTTTTCTTTTGATTGGCTGCAGCGTGTTTCTGAATGTTCCTTGCGCCGCGCCGTGCAAGAGCCTCTCAGGCTGATTGGCTCTGGTGCGACGAGGCACAAGGAATGTTGGGAAATGAAGTTGTTTCCCTTTTTTTTGCATTTGTGGGGCTGTTGCCCCACTGCCTGTTTTCTCAATCCTTTGTTGACCTGTGAACCCAGATCGGCCATGTGCACGAAGGGTGAGTGCAGGCAAGTAGGGCGATGCATAGCAACCTATAGCAAGTTCCAACGGTTAACCCTTGGTTTTATAGGTTAAGATTGGCATCAGAAGGCTACTTTGAGGCAATACATTTTGTGAAAAAAAGCATTTAAAAGGCTTTTCTTGTTCAAGGAATGAAGAAGCAGATGAATGAAGTAGTGAAATTCAGCTCTTTATTAGTGGGATTTGAACACAGTTTGGATGGGGCAAAACTCGGACTTATATACACTATAAACAGTAACAGTAACAATAATACAACAAGCCCATTGGCTAACAAAGTGTGCACATTTTTCAATCCACTTATTTGCATAAGAATAGATACATGAGAAAAGATACATTCCACTCCTGTCAGAAAACACAGTTAACATACATAACAAGGCTGAAGGTCTGTGATGTAAGTCTGAGGATGTCATCATCCATTGCATCGTTAAACTTAGATATGAAAATTAAACATTTCCTCCTCCTATCGGGAACCTATCAGCACTGAAGGATGGAAGGAGGAAGAATTAATTACTAAATTTACCATTTCCAGAATGACTTTGGAGGTGACGACCTCTCTTAGATGAAAAACCAATGAACTTGAACAACAGGATACCACAGTGGCTCATATGGCCTCCTTACATGATTATCTAAAGGCAGATGTTGGTTTCAGGTCAGATTTCTGTAACAGCTGTTTATTCTAATTCAGGAATTCTCAACCTTTTAAAGCCGGGGCCCGGGTCACGCTCCCTCAGACATCTTCGGGGGATGGGTGGCCATTTTGCCCTTCCTCCACCACATGGCACTTCCTGGTGTGGTGGAGGCAGTGGTGTGGTGGAGGCAGCCACATAAAATGGTGTTGTGGGCCACATTCAGCCCACGGGCCACAGGTTGAGAATTCTTGCTCTAGTTGCAATTTAAACTAAACTAAGTTGCAGTTGGAATACACTTTTTTGTGTCAATGGAACTGAATGAAGAGCTGACACAACAGATCCCATTTATTCAGTAACACTGCTCTACTATATGAAGCAACAGGATTTTGGCCACTTTACTCTATAGAAGTGGGTCATGATTAGGTAACTGATAGGGGTGCACAGAAAGAGTCTCCTCGAAGATTGTGGTATTTTTAAACCACAAATCAGGTGTACCTCAGGCAATGGCAACCTTGTGTTGCCGGCTAATATTTCTCACACTACATCAGGCGAACGGAACTGCAGAATGAACTCAACATTTCCTGAAGATCTGTCATGCAGCACTCAGTTATCAAAACTGACCTTCCAGTATCCAAGCTCAGCGTTTTAACCACTAAGCCACCAAGAAGAACAAAAACAAAAAACAACCTCTCCGCCACCTTCCAAACCAGGAGTTCTGGTCATTCCCGGTTTCTGTTTTAAAAACTACCAAATGTTCATGGGCAGGGAAGTCCCTATTACTACTTTTAAGGAGTAGAAATGCTTCTCTGGCCTGGGAGAGCTGACCTGTCCCTGCCTCACATTGATGAACAGCAAGCAAGTTTCTAACAGGGATCTCTTCCCTGCCCCCATCCAGTGGTGGGCATCGGCAGGTTCGCACCAGTTTGCTAGAACCGGTAGCAGAAATTCTGGCTGGCCCCACCCATCCAAATTTTGAAATAAAGTACTGTAGTCCTAATTTGGCTGCAATGCAGGGCTTTCCCCTGGCCATGCCCACCATACCATGCCCAGAGTGTGGTAGTGTGTGTTTTTTGGGGGGTGGTGGTGGGGTTGAGCCCACTACTGCCCCCCCCCCAAAAAATCCTTTTGGGACCTTTTTACATGAAGAGTTATAATGCCTCTTACATGCACAATGGTATTCTACCTCCCGTCAGCTACAACAGATTAATTTCAGCCTTACCTTAATTCAATCTAAGCAATAGATTTTTAACGAACCGATTACTGCATTACATCCAGCAAACTGTATCTGAACTACATTAATTGTCTTTGCTACTTTTCTAGTCCCCCCCCCCCCGCCCACATAGTCTTCCTGTGCATAGCTCCACTGTTGAGTACAGTGGTCACAATCACCAATATTTACTTTTTCAAAAACATGCCCTGTGTTATTAATTTAATCCTACATTTTTTTTGGTAAGTTTTGTTTAGTGATTGGATGTTACTAATGCATGTATATATCTAATGTGTGTGGTGTAGTGGACAGAGTGATGGACTATGATTCAGGAGGCCTGGGTTCAAAGCCTCACACAACAATGGAAACTCACTGGGGTACTGAAACTGGTAAAATCAACCCTTAGATATCCCACTTACCTTTAAACACTATTAGGGTTGCTATAAGTGGGTTTCACTTGAAGGCACATAACAACAACATTACTAATGCATATACACTTCCTAACATTCTAAAGATTAAAAGAAAACAGTATTGGGGGGGGGGAAATAAAGCAAATACCTTAAGTAAAGTAGGGTCTGCTAATACGCTCAGGGAAGAAAAGACCATCCACCCAACAAGAAAATGCCATTCCATTTTCATATAAAAGTTGGTATACATTTTCCTCACTTCTGCAGATTAATCAGTAGAAGTGAACAGATTTATCAGAGTGGAAGGAGTAAATGAACAACCAAAAGTACAGAAAATTTGGGAAATGAACAAAGCTAATATTTGCCAACTAACTCAGGACATTTCCTCCTCCCCTGCTCAAACATGGTTGAGCAAGTGAGTGGGAAGTTAGTGTCAAGATCGAAAGGTCTCCATGCTCTTTGTAGATACCTCAAAATGTCCACATATCATCCTTTACCCATATGGTTCTGAATAAAATAAATTTTAAATCAAATTTTAAAAAATTGGTGTACTGCAAAATGTTTAAATAATCAATCCTAAATTGGATGATTAAAAAACAAGATTTCCACAAAAATATATAGAATGTATGAAATATTCTATACTAGCAGGGGCTTCCCGGCTTCGCCTGGGAGGACCAAAGTGGGTCTCAGTAGGCTCCTGGGTGCAGTGTTCCCGATGCAGTCCCCGTCTGATGTCCCCCATTCCACCTGGCCACCGTATTCCCCGTCTGTCATCTGCCTTACCCAGACATGCCGCCTCCGGCTTGTCTGACTCGGGGTGGTGTTCTTCTGGAGTCCCCGCACGGCAGCCTCTCTCTCACACACAGAGGTACCCCACTCTGTCTGTTGTGTTCTAATAGTGTAACCTTCCACATGTGATATCAATGTATCTGAACCAATGTAACCTTGCCTATGAGTAACAATGTAACCTTCAGCTGTATCACATAAACCCTGTAATAGGACGCGAGCTAATGACCACCAGCTGGCAGCAGCGAGCGTCCAAGCTCTCTTGGTTCAAACCCATCAAAGACCGCAGCGCGGGAAGTTTCCCGCCGCTACCTACACCTGGACAAGAAGGGCGTGACCAGCCATGACGTCACGCGGACCAGTAGCCAACGGGCTACCGTGGAGCCACATTCAAATACGATACTACCATATATATAGAGCTGTTCGTCCGCCATTACCTCATGTTCCCTCTGTCCACCATGCAATAAACCTGAGTTAACCCAGCCTTTGGCTGTGCCTTGTGTCTTGACTCTCATATACTAAATTGGCGACGAAGGTGGGATGATGGATCCCCATGGAGCCAGGACACAGAGCGGGTTCAACATCACCAAACCGCAAGACTGGGAGCTCTTTGAGATGGACTTCCAGGCGGCACTGGTGGAACTCAAAGTCAAAGAAGACGACGAGGAAAGGAAGAGGGCCATCCTCACCCGCATGCTTGGGATGGAAACCAAGCGGACGCTGGTGGGCATCCTTGCACCGAAAAAGATGAGCGATTTCAAAGCCGGTGACATCATGAAACTGCTGCGTGAGCGTTTCCGACCCTCGAGGGCAATGTTTCCCGCTCGGAGCGCGTTTTGGAGGCGAGTTCAAGCGCCGGACGAGTCGGTAGAAGCCTTCGTAACGGCTATGAGGGTAGCCGCCGCCCCCTGCAAATGGGACCACGTCCTAGAGATGGCCCTCAGGGACGGAGTGCTGTGTGGCCTGAAGGACAAGGAAGTACAGCGCAGCCTGATGAACAAGGAGCCACCACCCACACTGGAAGAGGTTGTAGAGGCCGCGGAAGCCGCGGAATCCACGAATGCTGGAGTAGATGAGATGCACAAGTGGCGTGAGTGGCATCCGAGGGCCGGCAAAGCGGAAAACTCGTCGCACGGGAAGTCCGGTCAGTCGGTGCATGCAACCCGACCGACCTCGAAATCGTCCTCAGAAAGCAGCGATGGCGAGGAGGTCCAGAAGGTCCGGAGAGGCGGGCGCCACTGCGATGGTTGCGGAGCGGCCCATGAGCGCGTGAAGTGCCCATTCAGGAAAGCCGAGTGTTTCAACTGTGGACGTCGGGGGCACATCGCCAAGGCGTGCAGGAAATGGAAAGAGGGCCGGAGACAGTCGCAAGACCGTTCAGCCAGACCGGACCGTCCAGCGAGGTCCAAAGATGGCGCCCGGGCCACGAGGAAGCAGGACGGCGTGGGCCGCATCTCGGACGACAGCGAGGGCGACGCTCCGGTGTTCAGCGTGTCTGCGGGACAGCCCCATTACTTTGTTGAGGTACTAGTACAAGGGACCCCCATTAGGATGGAAGTTGACTCGGGGTCCTCCTATTCCATAATTCCCCAGAGAGAGTTCTTGAAAATCGACCCCCACGTGCGGCCCAAACTTAAAGCGTTGAGGGCCACACTACGGGACGTACAGGGGAACAGCATTCCAGTGTTGGGGGTCGGGACATTCCGGGTTCGCTTTAAGAGACATTCTGCGGAACTTCCCCTAGTGGTGCTAAAAGGGGGGAGTTGTAGCCTCCTCGGAACACAGTGGTTTCAGCCCTTAGGCCTGTTCATAGGGGGGGTGCATGCCGTAGGCGAGGACCCAATACAAGCGGTGTGTGACGCACACCCCGCTGTTTTTAAAAGTGGACTGGGAAAGTTCAAGGGACCCCCTGTAGCCTTCGACTTAGACCCGGAGGTCCGCCCGATAAGACTTAAACCGCGCCGGGTACCGTTCGCACTAAAGGACAAAATAGAGGCGGAACTGGACAAACTGGTGGGTCAAGGAATTCTTGTTCCTGTGGATTCCGCGGAGTGGGAGACTCCAATTGTAACAGCACTGAAGGCTAACGGGGAGGTGCGCATTTGCGCTGATTATAAGTGCACCATTAATAAGGCAATCCGCCCTAATGCATACCCGGTGCCAGTGGTCAGCCACCTTCTGGCCAGGCTAAATGGGGGAAAGTGTTTCGCTAAACTCGATTTAGCACAGGCCTACCAGCAACTCCCGGTAACCCCCGCCACAGCGGCAGCACAAACAATAGTCACACATAAGGGGGCGTTCCAGGTGTCGAGGTTACAGTTCGGCGTGAACTCGGCACCTGGCATTTTTCAGTCGCTAGTGGAACGCCTCCTGAAGGGGCTGGAGGGGGTGTTGCCATATTTTGATGACGTGTTGATAACGGGGGGGAGTAAGGCCGAGCTGGCTCACAGATTGGATAAGGTCCTGACCGTGTTCGAGAAAGCGGGGCTGCGATTGAGAAAAGACAAATGTGTATTTTTCGAAACAGAGGTTGAGTTTTTAGGGTTCCGTGTCACGCCCGAGGGAATTAGGCCGTCCAAATCTAAGGTAGCCGCCATTAAGAAAGCCCCTCGCCCCACTTCCAAAACCGAGCTACAGTCGTTTCTGGGGCTTCTCAATTTCTACCATACCTTCCTTCCACGGAAGGCGTCTGTTGCCGAGCCGCTCCATCGGTTACTTAAAAAAGAGGAAAAATGGCTGTGGGGTGACGAGCAAGAAAGAGCGTTCTCAGAGTTAAAGCAACTCCTCACATCCGAGGCAATCCTGACTCATTTCGACCCCAAACGGCCCATAGTTTTAGTCTGCGATGCATCCCCGGTGGGGGTGGGAGCGGTGCTTTGCCACGTGTTAAACGACGGAAGGGAGGCCCCGATAGCGTTTTATTCAAGGTCCCTGTCCCAAGCAGAGCGGAATTACGCACAGACCGATAGGGAGGCACTAGCGATAGTAGCGGGAACCAAGAAATTTCACGATTTTCTGTATGGTCGGCCGTTCAAGGTCGTTACTGATCACAAGCCCCTGTTAGGAATATTCACTGCAAATAAGCCCACGCCACAGATCCTGTCCCCGAGGATGCTGCGGTGGGCTATTTTTCTTAACGCATATCAACATGAGTTGGAATACCGGCCAGGGAAGGAAATCAGCCATGCAGACGCGCTCTCACGGTCGCCGTTACCCTTGTCGGACGACCAGAAGGCAGGGGTAAGAAGAGACCGCCAGGTATTATTAATAGAGGTCTTGGAGTCACCCCCGATAGTACCGGCCGACGTTGCCAGGGCGACCGGAAAGGATAGAACACTAGAGAAAGTATGCTCGTGGGTGCAGAAGGGGTGGCCGGCGTCATCCCCAGGCGCGGAATTCGACCCATTTTTCCGAAAGCGAGTAGAGTTGTCTTTAGAGAGGGGGTGCCTTTTGTGGGGCCAACGGGTGGTGGTTCCTACATCCCTGCGGCCGAAGGTGCTGAAGCTGCTGCATGTCAGCCACCCGGGAATCGTCCGTTCCAAGGCGTTGGCCCGGAGTTACTTCTGGTGGCCCCAGCTGGACGCCGACATAGAGCATATGGTGGGCACTTGTGAGGCATGTCAGTGCTCCCGACCGGAGGTGGCCCGCCTCCCGCATAGGGAATGGGACGCAGCAAGGGGACCGTGGTCCAGGGTGCACGTAGATTTTGCTGGCCCGTTCCGAGGAACCATGTTTCTCCTGGTGGTGGATGCATATTCAAAGTGGCTGGAGGTCATTCCGGTAAAGAGCACATCCTCCGCCACTACCATTCGCCAGCTAAGGAGGGTCTTTTCCACGTTCGGTTTACCCGACACTTTGGTCAGCGATAACGCCAGTTGCTTCACGTCCGCTGAGTTCGCAGCATTCATGGAGGCAAATGCAATTCGGCATGTCACATCCGCGCCGTTTCACCCGGCCACGAATGGCCAAGTGGAACGGTTGGTGCGCACCACAAAGGATGCGCTGCGGCGAATGGGCTCGGGAGATCTAAATCACCAAGTTTGTCAATTTCTATTAGCGTACAGAGTGACCCCCTTAGCGTCTGGATACTCGCCGGCTGAGCTGCTGATGCGGAGGAAACTGACGACGCTTTTGTCCAGGTTGGACCCGTCGAGGGTCGAGGACAAAGGGAAGAACATAGGTTTAGCGGTCTCGAAAGGTTTCGGCGTAGGCGACCCTGTACACTGCAGGAACTATGCCAACGCAGGCCCAGCCTGGGTACCAGGGACGATAATAGAACAGACGGGGCCAGTGTCATATCGGGTGGAAACTAGCACCGGCCTCCTCTGGAGGAGGCACGCTGACCAACTGAGGCACCGAGTGAGTGAGGGGCCGATCAGTGGGGCTCAGCGACAGGATTCAGCGATAGGGTTCTCCCCCACCCGTTTAGCCCAAGGGGGAGACAGAGAGGGACACCAGTCCGAAGCCAGGAGGGATAGCGGTGAGCCCGACTCATATCCTTTTGATACCCCAGTCCTATCCGAGCCCGGGGGGAGGGAAAAGGAGTGTGCGGCCGCCGCTGCCGCTTCCCCCGAAGCCGATTTTGATTTTGATTTTGCTAGCCGGGGGGGTTTTTTGGAGTGTTCCCCCACCCATCCAAGCGAGAAGAGGGGTTTTTCGTTAGCCCCTAGTGCCCCCGGTTCGCCCCAAACAAAGCACACACCTTCCAACAAAGCCGCAGAACCGCGGCAAACCACTAACAAGTCATCCTCTCCCGTTACAGGGCAGGCAGCCAGGGAGCAAGGAGGAGGGAGCGAAGCCAGGGCAGGGCAGCCCGCGCCGAGACCCCAGCGTGTTCGAAATAAGCCACCTTGGCTGAGAGACTTCGTCTCATCCTAGGGGGGAGGAGTGTTGTGTTCTAATAGTGTAACCTTCCACATGTGATATCAATGTATCTGAACCAATGTAACCTTGCCTATGAGTAACAATGTAACCTTCAGCTGTATCACATAAACCCTGTAATAGGACGCGAGCTAATGACCACCAGCTGGCAGCAGCGAGCGTCCAAGCTCTCTTGGTTCAAACCCATCAAAGACCGCAGCGCGGGAAGTTTCCCGCCGCTACCTACACCTGGACAAGAAGGGCGTGACCAGCCATGACGTCACGCGGACCAGTAGCCAACGGGCTACCGTGGAGCCACATTCAAATACGATACTACCATATATATAGAGCTGTTCGTCCGCCATTACCTCATGTTCCCTCTGTCCACCATGCAATAAACCTGAGTTAACCCAGCCTTTGGCTGTGCCTTGTGTCTTGACTCTCATATACTAAACTGTCCATCTCTTTCTTGCCCTCTCTCACTTTTTCACTCACAGTTGGCAAACCCCGAATTCCCAAGCAGTATTCTCCACCTCTGTCGGGCTCTCATCATGGGCTGTGTCCGAGGCGGTCGCTGCTGTGATGGGCGTGGTGGCCGCCTGTGGTGGCCTTGCCACAGCAGCCTCATACTGTCTGCCCAGGGGCATTTGAGTACCCCGCCTGGCTACATTCTGTGCCTGGCTGGCAGTTGGTTTGCTGTGCGCGCGGCCGTCTCCCTGCCTCTTCCTGTCTTGGCCCAGCCTCCCCGATTGGTCAGGGCTTGGCGCAGTGATTGCTGGGAGGCATAGTTTTGTTCTTTTTTGCATTTTGTGGGGCGCAGGTCTCCCCCAGGGTGGTCTGGACCCTGACAGTGCCCTGAGAGGTAGCGCAAGGTAGGGGTGTGCCAAGTTGTGGGGGCTTGGTCCAGGGGTGTGGATTTCTATACCCGACATTCCACCCATGTCAAATAGGACATGGCTATATATTTCTGGAAAGACAGCTCACACTCTACCTCTCAGCAGCATAGTGGCAGTCAGTGGCACTATCCCAACTACCCAAGATGATGGAAGGTTGGCTAAGCTAAATTCAAACCCTAGGAGATCTAGGGATTTCAGAATTTTCTCTGGCCTAAGCTTGTGCTGGCATAATGGCTGCATGTCTAGGGATCTGGTTCCAGTCTTACCCACTCTCCCATTCTTTTCTTTCTTTCTTTTGAATCAGTTGGTAGTCTCAGTGGCTCCAGAGTTGTGTCAGCAGTTAGATTCTATCCATTACAAATCCACTATGACTGGTGTATTTGGGGTTTTGGTTGAAACAGTACCCTGTCCACAGTGAAGAGAGTGTGAAGTGACCATATCCAGAGTTTGAAATGCCAGGTCTGAAAATTAGTTCATTGGTATTATATGTTAGGAATCAGAAGATTAATTCACTGCTGCTTTTGCACTGAAAAAGGGAAATGTTTTGATTCATCTAATCAGCAGTATTTATCTTCTACTTAGACTACTAATCCTAAAATAGAGTTCCTTCATTGTTAATCCCTAAATATACATTTCCCATGGCTCCTTCTTTTTCTATAGGTAAAGGTAAAGATCACCCTTGCTCGAAAGCCAGTCGTATCCGACTCTAGGGTTCAGTGCTCATCTCTGTTTCATAGCCAAAGAGCCAGTGTTGTCTGCTTCTGAAGACATTTCCGTGGTCATGTGGCAGGCATGACTAGACACCGGAGTGCACAGAACACTGTTTACCTTCCCACCAAAGTGCTCCCTATTTATCTACTTGCTATTTTTTGCTTTCGAACTGCTAGGTTGGCAAGAGCTGGAACAAAGACAGGAGCTCATTCCGTCCTGCAGTATTCAGGTATCAAACTGCTGACCTGCCGCCTTCCCATCAGCATCTTAGCCACTTGAGCCACTGCAGTCACTCTATAGAGATATACAAATACTTCCGATGAAGCCACCAAATGAGAAGATAGGACTCGCTTGAGAAGGCCTTGATGCTGGGAAAGATCAAAGGTACAAGAAGAAGGTGTGGTAGAGGATGAGGTAGATGGATGGAATAGTAGATGTGATGGGCGTAGATCTGGCTGGGCTGTGGAGGATGGCAGAGGAAGAGGAGCCTGTTGTGCAGTGGTCCATTGGGTTGCAAAGGGTAAGACTTGACTATGTTCCTGAACAACAACAAATAAAGATCTGGAGTATTTCTCTATAGATGTTTGAGTCCCTGCCTCAAATGTTATGTTCATAAGTGCCTTTGGTTGGTAGGGGTTTGTCCCCCTGGAATCTGCCCGCCCCTTTTTTTTAAAAAAAAAAACTTGCAAAGCACATAGACATACCTCCAGCTATTTGGTGAAAGGTTTTGTGTGAGCTCTTATGCTGACAGTGAAACTGTCAGGCTAAGACTTCTTAGTACCCCGTTATATTCTTAATGTAGTATTCTTAAGAGGATTCCAAGCACCACTGAATGTGACAGTATGAGCACATGCTCACACACACAAGAAAAATGCCCTATTTTTTTGTATCGGGTTACACATCACATCTGTTTCTGGTTGTGATGGAAAGAGTCACAAGTTATTCAATATGGAGTCTCTTTGTTTTTTTAAACTGTCTTAGAATGTAGCTTTCTTCTCATAATTCTTTCTGCTGCGCTTATCAAGCAGGTATGCTTAGTAGAAGCTTCTCAGAGCTTCAGGCCTATGTTATGGCTTCTTCTCTAGGCCTGGACTGTTCGCTTGCATCAACATCCCAAGCCTGGAAACACCAGACATTACTTATGGGAACCAGGGTATGTTTATACAATCCCTGGGCTCTAATTGGCTGTATGCTAATTAGGAGAGCCAAGCTCATGTTCTTTCTTTTAGACACATGGGTTTGGAAATCAATTCGAGTTTGGGGTTTCTGAGAGTTACACCTCAGAAGGGAGAGTGGGACTCTAACACCGAATCCTGACTCCAACCCAAGCTTAGTCATGATTACCTAGATTAGTCAGGTTTTCCTTTTGTTTCAAGGGGGAAAGCCTGAGTGCGGACTCCCCTACCTGTACTTTTTGATTAGTATTGTTTTGCAGGATTTTCTTGTATCCTGAACCAACGAATGAACTGCTATTTCTACATTATGCTTTGAGAACAATAAACAACTTTTACTTCATCAAGATGTCTGTTTATTGAAAGAGGGGGTAAGACATGAGTTAAGCCACACACTACCACATACATATTAATATTATTCTCCCCATTATTGTTTGGGCTCTGTACAATTCAGGTAAGCCCCAGGTTGCTGCAGGTCTTTGCAGGGCGGCATTTAGGTGACCTGAACTCAGAGTCTTGGATTCCACACAGAGCAGGCCGGTAATAGGAAGCTCTGAAAGGAATGGGGAGATACCAAGGCAAGGGTCAGGCCGAAATCTATCTGTCACACTGGTTCTTTTTAAAAATTATTTTACAATTTCATTAATGACAACAACTATACATTACAATAAACAATAAAACAACAGAAACACAACTACTACAATATACAATAATACTGTGTGCTCCCTTCACCCAGCTGGACAATATACAGGTGAAACTCAGAAAATTAGAATATCGTGCAAATGTTCATTCAATTCAGTAATGCAACTTAAAAGGTGAAACAAATATATTAGATAGACTCATTACATGCAAAGCGAGATAGTTCAAGTCTTACTTTGTTATAATATTGATGCTTATGGCTTACAGCTTATGAAAACCCCAACCCCCCATCTCATGTACCCCATTAATCATCACAAAATCTCATGTATGCTGTACGCCATGATAGTCACAATTATAACAAATTAAGGCATGACATACAGTATCTCGCTTTGCATGTAGTGAGTCTATCTCATATACTGTATTTGTTTCACCTTTTAAGTGAAATGAATGATCATTTGCACGATATTCTAATTTTCCGAGTTACACCTGTATATGCTTCTTTGCTTTGTTTAATTTACAAAGTAGGAAAATTCTGGTGAATGTGTTGTTTAGGCTGACAGTGTCTGAAGTCTTGGGTTCTTGGGACTGGTGGGTTAGCTTTGCCATGCTTTTTCAACGGCTTCATAACTGTTTCCTCTGAATATTCTAAAAATTTACTGACCCTTGTCAATTGAGCAGCACTGAGCATGGTTCTGTTGCTTGTTTATTTTAAGCACTGTATTGAAGTGAGAGCTATAATGTGATGGGTGAGTGGAGGTGGTAACACACCCAGGGTCCAGCATGTGTAAGTCCCATTACTGAATCCCTGCCCACCTGAGTAATCTAGGTCCGTAACAATATCCTCCTATTGTAGTTCATCTGATACCTGAGGGGTCTTCTCCCTAGCTGGAATGAGTCATTAGCAATATAAGAAAACAAAAACAGAAAAATAAAAAGGAAAAATGCTGCAGCACTTTAAAGACTAACTGCCATATTTTTAATGTGAGTTTTCGTGGATCAAGTCTACTTTATCAGACATAGGAGTGAGACAAGGCATGAACTTATATCCACCAGATGCAGCTCCCTACAGTGATTAATCAGCATTTCAGATAAGAATGGAAATCAGTACAGCTTCCTACAGCTGGCAGTAGCAGATGATCTGTGGGTGTTATTTGGATTAGCTCTAAATGTTCCCTTTTCAACTGTAAATAATAAGAAGATATGAAACAAATAGTAAGAAGATACAAAACAAACACCTGGCATTGAACATTTGCTAGTGAGTTTAACCTTTGTGTTCCTGTGTGAACACATCCTTTGTTTTGTGAGACATGTTGTGAAAGAGAATTTTACAGGAAAGCTTGTGCAGTGGCAAAATATAACAAAATATAATATACAACATATCTAGCAGCATATAACAATCTGTGTATCAAATTTAATAATGTCCCAGAAACCCCTGGCTAATATTCAAACCTTTGCTATGGGTGTCCAACAGATGGATGTACAGTGGAACCTCAGTTAACAAACAACTCAGTTAACATAAAAATCACATAACAAAAGGAAATCCATAGAAAATAGTGGCTTGGTTTATGGAATTTTTTTCTGGAATGGCTTAATTGATTTTCAATACATTACTATGGGAAACTGCATTTCAGTTAATGTACAGTAAAACCCTGGGTTACGACGGAGGTCCGTTCCAACAGCCTCCATTGTAACCTGAAAAAATTGTAACCCAAAACATCCATCGGGATGCATTGAAAAATAAAAAAAATGTCCTCAAGTGATCGTTGTAAACCGAAACAAATACATTTAAATTTGTAAACCAGGATGGCATTTCCATAGGATTTGTCATTGTAAACTGCAGCAAACTAAAACCGAGGTGGTTGTAACCTGGGGTTTTACCGTATTTTGGTTTTCAATGCATTCCTATGGGAAATTCAGTTAAAGTAATTTTCCTTGTAAGAAACATCCCGGAGAACGCATTATGTTAACTGAGGTTGCACTGTATTTTATTTCTTCTGTCTCTCTCTGGATCCTAGTCTTGCAATTTCTCTGTTCCATAATTGCAACTTTCAGGTCTTGGATGGAGTGTCGAGGTAGATTGAAATGGTTTGAAACAGGTTTCTCTGTGTTGCCTTTCCGGATGTCTGATTTGTGTCTATTAACTCTTTTGTGCAAAGATTGTCCTGTTTGTCCTACACAGAGTGCAGAAGGGCATTTTTGGCAAGAGATGGCATAAATCACATTGGCAGAAGAACAAATAAAACTGTGTTTAATGTTGTGTGTGGTGCCATTGGGTCCAGTAATACTGTTGCCAGAATGACTGTGGGGGCAAAGTTGACATCTGGGTTTGCAGCAGGGTTTAGTTCCCATCTTTGTTTAACTTTTGTGTAGTCTATTGTGTGTCAATAGTTGTTTGAGATTGGAGGGTTGTCTATAAGCAGGTAGAGGCCTGTCACCAAAGGCTTTGGAGAGAGAAGTACTGTAGCTTTCATTATGCGTGTGAGGGGTTTAAGTTGAGGGCTGAAAGTGACAACCAGTGGTGTTGGATTTCTTTCTCTTCTGGACCTGTCTTGTAGTAGGTTACTTCTGGGGATTCATCTAGCCCAGTTGATTTATCTTTAACCATATTGGATGGGTATTGTACATACCTGTCAACCATCACGATTTGCCCGGGAAAACTCCGTAATTTGACGTCGGTTGATGTCATAAGCCACCCCGCGCTGCCAAAACCCCGTAATTTGGCAGCGGGGGAAAACGCTTTCCGCGCCTGCGCAGAAGCTCTACGCCGCTTGCGCAGCCCCTACGCAAGCGGCGTAGCGCTTTCCGCGCATGCGTGGAAGGGTTTTACCCTTTCCACGCATGCACAGAAGCGCTACGGCGCTTGCATAGGGGCTGCGCAAGCGGCGTAGTGCTTCCGTGCATGCGTGGAAGGGGTAAAACCCTTCCACGCATGTGTGGAAAGCGACCTGCGCACAAGCGATGTGCGCAGGTCCCATTTTTCCGGAGCCGCGGGTTGACAGGTATGGTATTGTAGTTTGAGAAATGCATTTTGTAGGTCCTTGAGTTTGGCATCCCTGTGTTGTGGGTCTGAGCAGATGTACCTGAGGGCTTGGTTGAAGAATTTAATTTAATTTAATTTAATTTAATTTAATTTAATTTAATTTAATTTAATTTAATTGTCAAATTTATATACCACCCACTCAGCCAAAGCCGACTCAGGGCGGTTCACAATCACAATTTAAAAACATGTTAAAAACAGTTAAAACTACCCACCCCCTAAAACAAGGGGTGCAGGATCCAAAGGCACCATGGAGAGGAGTTCTTCTACACCAGCCACCCAATGGAGGTTACCCTTCCACCTGCACCCCACACTTGACCCGCCAGCCAGGTTTTAAGTTCTTTTCTGAAAGGCAGCAATTCCATCCGGATACGTAGCTCTGTTGGCCTACTCTGTGGGTGGGCCCAAATCTGTGGGCATGGCCAAACATCCTGCATTGTGGGCTATGGAGGTGGGTGAGGCCAACCAAGTGGGCATGGCATGGGGAAATTTCCGCTACCGGTTCTGCAGAACCTGACCATACCTGTCAACCCGCAGCTCCGGAAAAAATGGGACCTGCGCAGAGCAGTTCCACGCAGGTCACCTTCCACGCATGCATGGAAGGCTATGCCGCTTGCGCAGCCCCCTACGCAAGTGGCGTAGGCTTCCACGCATGCGTAGAAGGGTTCTACATGAGTGTAAAACCCTTCTACGCATGCGTAGAAGGCAACTTGCGCAGAAGGGCTGCGCAGTACTTCCTTTCCCCCGTTGCCAAATTACGGGGTTTTGGCAGCGCGGGTTGGGAAATGACATCAATCGCCGCAGGATTATGGGGTAATCCCGGCCAAATAGGGAAGGTTAACAGGTATGAACATGACAGACCTTGCTGCAGTGCATCACTGGGCTAAACTCTTGAAGAAGGGACTGTGGTGGCTCAGTGGTTAAGAAGCTTGCCTTGTTAGCTGGAAGGTCAGCAAGTCAGCAGTTTAAGACCTGAGTACTGCATGATGGAATGAGCATCTGTCTCTGTCCCAGCTCCTACCAACCTAGTAGTTCGAAAGCAAGAAATTGCAAGTAGATAAATAGGGGCCATTTTAGTGGGAAAAGATCTTAGGGACAGGAAAGGAGCCTCATTCGGGCGTCCCCTGAGTGGAGTTCCTCCAGAAAAAAATCCTTTCAACCCAGAAAACATACCTTTGTGTGCTCTGACACAATAAAAAAAACTCTTGAAGAAACATATGTAGGGTTGCCACCTAAAATTTGATTATGACAGTCTTCCAAGTTCTTCATGGCTCATATTTGTGGAAGCCAGCTCCTATGAGGAATGATTGAGGGAGAAGGATATGTTTAGGTTGGAGAAGATGTGGTTGAGAGATGAATGCAGCAGTCACTTTCAGGTCACATGGAAGATTGAACAAACCTATTCCTTGCTTCTCCAGGAGACAGAACCTATAGCAAAGGACTCCAATTATAACAAAGGAGATACTAACTAAACAGTAGTAAAAATTTCTTGCCAGCAAGAGCTTTTAGAAAGTGATGCATGCTGTCTTGGAAGGTGGTTATCATATTTTCATCAGATTCAGACTTTGTGTCTGAATTTATTTAGCTGTAAATTCACCATTTTATAAGCAGAGTAAATTGTTGATGTAAACGGTTAGCAGAGTGGTATGCAGTGGCCAGTAAGAGGTTCGCACCTGGCAAGGTGGTCCCTTGTGAGAAAAACAGGCAGACAGATCTTGGTGCAGAAGAAAAACTCAACTGAGGTTTACTCAGGAAGTAAAAAGGTGCAAGTATATACAGTGCAACAACTGTAACACAAAACAGATATATTCTCGGGCTGCTCAGTTGACCTCACTGAGACAGTTCTGTTGTGCTATATGCAAGTCCATACAGTTCAGTAGCAGTTCAGTCCAGCAGGGTAAATGCAAGCTGTAGTTACAGACAAAGCCAAAGAGTTTTACAGCTTCTGTCCTCCTGGTGGAGGCTTACCCCAAGTAGTCCTTCTTTGTCCAGCAAGCACAGATGGCATATCAGGCAAAAGCCATCATCAGGATCAGTGCAAAGATTCAGTCCTCGTAGCAGGTTCTGGAAGATGCAGGAATCTTTGTCCAAACTATCAGCAGAGGAAGGTGAGCATTAAAGCTCAGACAAGTTGAGCATTGTAGCTGGAAGTCTGCAATCCTGCTCTGACCTAAATACACTCATACCTGTCAAGTTTTGGATTTGAAAATAAGGGAAATTTTGGGCACACCCCTCTGTGGGTGTGGCCAAATCTGTGGGCGTGGCCAAATATAACCATGGGACTTGCTGGGCTCTAGTCATGCCTGCCACATGGCCATGAAAATGTCTGCAAACACAGACAGCACTGGCTCTTTGGCTGTAAATGGAGATGAGTACTGCATCCTAGAGTTGGATACGACTAACAGATTTTACTTTCCTAGGATCAAAGATCGCTGCAGATGGTGATTGCAGCCATGAAATAAAAAAGCGACTGATGCTTGGGAAACAAGCTATGAGAAACCTGGGGAACATAGTTAAAAGTAGAGGCATCACCTTGCAAACAAAAAATTCCATAGTCAAAGCAATGGTATTCCTGGTGGTAATGTATGGGTGTGAGAGCTGGACCATTAGGAAAGCTGAGCGCAGAAAAATAGATGCCTTTGAAATGTGGTGTTACAAATAGGTCGATCCTAGAAGAAATCAACCATGACTGCTCATTAAAGGTCAAATAGTAAAGATGACGCTAAAGCACTTTGGACATCAAATGAGAAGAGAGGATTCACTTGAGAAGGCCTTGATGCTGGGAAAGGAGGAGGACAAAAGAAGGGGGTGGCCAAAAATAAGATGGCTAGATGGTATTGTAGATGCAATGGGCACAAAGCTGTGTGGGCCAAAGAACCCTTTCCCCATCTTCTTGGGGGACTTTTGTTTTGTTTTCTTTCTTGTTTACTCAGCGGCTTAAGTGACTAGGATGCTGACTGGGAGGCAGAAGGTCAGCAGTTCGATTCCCGAGTACTGCAGGATGGAATGAGCTCCCGTCTTTTTCCCAGCTCCTGCCATCCTAGCAGTTCGAAAGCAAGAAATTGCAAGTAGATAAATAGGGACCACTTTGGTGGGAAGGTAACAGCGTTCCGTGCGCTCTGGTGTCTAGTCATGCCTGCCACATGACAACGCTGGCTCTTCGGCTTTGAAACAGAGATGAGCACTGAACCCTAGAGTTAGATATGACTGGCTTTCGAACAAGAGAAACTTCTCTCTCTCCCTCTCTCTCCCTCCCTCTCTCTCCCCCTCTCTCCCTCTCCCTCCCTCTCTCTCCCTCTCCCTCTCTTTCTCTCTCTCCGTCTTTCTCTCTCTCTCCCCCCTCTCTCTCCCTTTCTCTCTCTCACACACACACATATATAGTTATCAAGCAACACCCCCCTCCCAGGGTAACAAACAGCTCAATAAAGCATGATTTGCCCCTGCATATATGAAATATCACTCACCTCTAGAGTAGACTCCATGGTGGCTACGAACAGCAGTAGCAAAACCGAAGCCTCCATGAGCACATGGCAGGGAAGGGAAATGAAAGAGAAACACACACATCCCCCCCACCTTCTCTCTCCCCTTCCACAAGTGAAAAGCCTGCCACACAGCAACCTCTGGTGGCCGGAAAAAAATATTGCAGCTTCAGTCAGGATTTTTTTAAAAAATAAGGGGAAATACGGGGAAATTAATAAAACGGGATGGGGAGGGAAGAGGGGTAAAAATAAGGGGTTTTCCTGGGGGAAAGGGGATAGTTGACATGTATGAATACACTGGCCCATGGAGCACACCAGGGAAAGGTCCCAGCACCTGTGTGCCCCTGCAGTAGGGTCTTAAAGGCATCACAGACACAATATGCCTTGCAACCAGTTAGGGTGTGAGGCGAAGACTTACATCTCCTACCACAAATCCTGTTCATTTTTTTTTTTTTGACAGTGTAGTTGGGCTAAGAAAGTGGCTGAACAAATTGACCCCGGAACTCATTGTATCACTTTCCTTTGGGAATACTGTGGATTTCAAATCCAGTGAATATAAGGTTTCAGTAAACTTTATAGGGCTTCAGTAGGGGCTGCGGTGGCTCAGTGGTTAAGAAGCTTGTCTTGTTAGCTGGAAGGTTGGCAAGTCGGTAGCTTGAGACCAGGGTACTGCATGACAGATTGACTGCCCATCTCTGTCCCAGCTCTCGGGGACATAAAAGGAGCCTCATTTGGGCATCCCCTGAGCGGAGTTTCTCTAGCAAAAATCCTATCAACGCAGAATAATTTCTGACACGAAATTAAAAGTAAGTGAAGAGGAAAAAATCGTCTGTTTATTCTAAGAATAGTTTAGCCCAATCTATTTTTCTCAAATTAGCTTGCTTTTGTTTTGTCATTAATCATTTGGAAGGCAGCATGGCTTTGTTTGCAGAACAATATAGAACAATGAAAAATGTGTGCACTTTACTGTCTGAAAAACACACTTTTGCCTTAATTTATTCCCTGCCTAAAGGTTATCCTGCCCAAGTACTCAAGATCAACTGAGGCTCCTATTTTAAAAAGAGAATTCATTTCTTTACAGCCCAGAAGCACTGATGCAATGGCTCCACCTTTCGTTGACATAGAAATAAAATTCTGGAAACAACCTTTGCACTTTCCATTCCTCTGAATGGAACTTATTGACAGAAAATGACTGGAAGTTTTAAATGTTGAGACTGTATCACAAGATAAATTGTATTTCTGAGCATTTCTTTGTTTAAAACAATTCACTAAAGGTGAGAAATTAGCATTCAAGGCGTAGAGTGGGTCTGCTTCCATGCTAGGCCCCTAATGGAATTGCCATGCACATTTTATGAGGGATTCTCATCACACCATCATCAATTTTTAATCCTCTCACGTTTTCCTAGTACTTCATCCAGCTTTGTTTTCCTTACTGGAATACATTCATGGTGTGTGTGTGTGTGTGTGTGTGTGTGTGTGTGTGTGTGTGTGTGTGTGTGTGTGTAGTGTGTGTGTGTGTGTGTGTGTGTGTGTGTTTGAGAGAGAGAGAGAGAGTAGAAGAGACAACAAAAGTTTACTTTTACTTATACAGTATAGGTAAAGGTAAAGATTTCCCTTGCTCGAAAGCCAGTCGTATCCAACTCTAGGGTTCATTGCTCATCTCTGTTTTAAAGCTGTCTGCTTCTGCAGACATTTCGGTGGTCATGTGGCAGGCATGAATAGACACTGGAGCGCACGGAATGTTGTTTACCTTCTCACTGAAGTTTTCCCTATTTATCTACTTGCAATTTCTTGCTTTTGAACTGCTAGGTTGGCAGGAGGTGAGAAAATGACGGGAGCTCACTCTGTCGTGCAGTACTCGAGAATCGAACTGCTGACCTCCTGCTTTCCAGTCAGCGTCTTAGTCACTTGAGCCACTGCAGTCCTTATATGCATTCTGGCATAATAAAGCTGTATTATGAAATATTCTATATTCTTTGTGAAGAGTCTTTGGATGGCAGCTTTCCGTGAGAGACGGGTGGTGGTTCCTAGGCTCCCTTAGGTCCTGGGGAAACCTTTGTGGTCAGAAACATCAACAATTTGAGATTTGCAGATGATACTACCCTAATGGCAGAAAGCGAGTTTAATGTTCTGCAGGAAGAATGAAGCAGCCAGCATAACAGTGCTAAACTGTTTATTTGGTAATCAACAATATGGAGAACAGTGGCGCAGCACTGCTCCTTATATACACTGAGAAATGGACACATTTAGGCGGGAAGAGGCAGGAAGGGAAGGGGTAACTTGGAGGTTATCGTACCTGAGTGAAAACGGTACAAACTACAGTAATACCTCATACAACTTCCGCTTCATACAACGTCGGATCCATACGTCGCCCAATTCTGGGGGGAAAGGTGCCTCATACAACGTCGCTGGACGTTGTATGAGGCATTAGGGTTTCCGCAGGAGTTTGGACTTGCAGCTTGGAGGCCCCACAGAGTTCGACCGGCAGCCGGCCGGAGGAGGCAGGTAAAGAAAGAACTTGCCCGAGAGACGAGTTCTTTCTTCCCCGCCTCCTCCAGCCAGCTGCTGGGCGAGCTCCGTTGGAGGCGGGGAAGAAAGAACTCGCCGCACTTGGGGCTCGTCTCCCGGGCAAGTTATTTCTTCCCCACCTCCAACAGAGTTCGACCGGCAGCCAGCCGGAGGATGCGGGGAAAGAAAGAACTCGCCCAGGAGACGAGTTCTTTCTTCCCCGCCTCCTCCGGCCAGCTGCCGGTCAGACTCCGTTGGAGGTGGGGAAGAAAGAACTCACCCGAGAGATGAGCCCCAAGTGCGGCGAGTTCTTTCTTTCCCCGCCTCCAATGGAGTTCGACCGGCAGGCAGCCCTGCAGTTTGTGCTGTTACAATGTATCTCTATGGTAACGATGTTATACAAAGCATTGGTGGCAATAATTTGGACGTTGTATGAGGCATCGCGGATAGGATTTTGCATGCCTCATACAAAGTTGGAATTCATACAACGTCCTAACTTGTGGAACCATGTTTGGACGTTGTATGAGGTATTACTGTACTTAGTTTAGGCAGGAACGCACTATTTACAGGCTAAGAAGAAGGAGACAAAATGGCAGATCGTAATGATCCTAACAGTTCACAAACGTTACAGCATAATTGTATTACATAAGAACATAAGAACATAAGAACAGCCTTGCTGGAACAGGCCACAGCCCATCCAGTCCAGCATTCTGTCTCACACAGTGGCTCACCATTTCCTTCAGGGTATTCCCAAGGAGATGCCTTCACCTGCTTAGGATTCCCTGGAAATGGCATTGAGAGATATCCTGCCTATCTCTCCAACCCGGAGGTTGTCCTTAGGTAGCCATAATTATAGCCATTGATAGCCATTGATAGCAATTATAGCCATTGATAGTATTCAAACACAACATCCCTCCCTCCTAGGATGGGGCGAAGTCCTTCAGCCATTGCAGTGGCTTACAAACCCGTTTGGGTTGAGCTTGTATCTGGCTGAACCCAGATGTCTGAGGTAGACTTGGTTCCATGGAGTGATACCCCGCACTGGGGGCTTGACCTGACCCATTTGAATTAAAGGAGTGTTGGCCCGACTTGGAGTTGGAACCGGGGGTGGGGGAGACAAACCAAATCAAAACCTCATTTGAATGAAGCAGGAGCAGGGGATCACTCAAAATTAAAACTAGAATCAGGAGGGGTAAAACATAATGAAAAGTCCCGCCTTTGAGAATTATGAGTAGGGGATGACTCAACAAAAGCTTACCTCATTTGGGTGGGAGTTGAGGTAGACTCGAATGTAGAAGGATGGGGGGTTCCCTGGGAGAAATCAAAGCCCCGCTTCTTGCTTGGACAAGTGGGGGAACACTCTGTAAACTCCCCCCCCGATCCTGTAACTCAAAAGGTACATTTCCATGTTCTGGGCTTGCTGACGGCCTCCAACGGAATTGGGGTTGGCTTGAGTCAAAGAGACAGGAATCCAGGCCGACTGCCAATCCGTCAGCCTCGCATCCCCCTGGGCGTAAACGGGTGGGGACGGACGGCTCATCAGCTGAAATCTTTGACACCTGGACACCCTTCCGGCTGGGTCGGCTGTGCGGCTCTGGGGCTTGCTTCCGGCATTGTCTGCAAACCTTGGCAATGTGGCCCGTCTTACCACAATGATGGCATTCGGTGTTCCTGAAGGGACACTGACGGCGGTCGTGCCTTGCTCCGCAGCCGACGCATCTGTGAGGTCTTTCTCTGTGGTATGTTTGTCTGTCGCCTTCCTACAGACCTTTTGGACCTCACCGTCCTCATCGCTGGACCCAAACCTGGACGTGGAGGAAGATGCCGGCAATGCCGCAGAGGCGGAGGAGGGGGGGGGATGAGCAGTGATGGGCCTGCACGGCAAACTCCATGACACCGGAGGCGGCAGGCCTCTGCTTGAAGGACTTGACATCTGATCTGGCAGCCTCGGATGCCAGAGCCTCCTGGAGGACCTACTTGAGGGTCAGGACGTCCCTGACCATGAGCCGGCGCTGCATCTCCTCATCATGCAGCCCGGCCAGGAGATGATCCCACAATGCCTCCTCCAAGTTGTCCCACTGGCAGGGAGTGGCGGCCAACCTCAGCACTGCGGCGTAGTCGGCCAGGCTCCCCGGGGTGCTGGTCCCTTCTGTGGAACCCCAACTGGGCTGGAAAGATGGACAACCTTGGCTGAAAGTGGGTCCGGAGCACCGCCAGAATCTCAGCCAGTGGGACAGTGTCGATGTCCCTGGGCAAGACGAGGTGCGTGGCTAGTTCGAGGGTGGCCAGGCCGCACTGCGACAAGAAGCAGGGGTGCTTCTTGTCCTCGTCAGTGATGTCCTGCGCCGCCATGGCGTGGCGGAATTGCCGCTCGTACAGGAGCCATTTCTCTGGAGCAGCAATGTTAAAATGAGCGAGGGTAGTTGCATAGGATGCCATCATCCCACCTTCGTCGCCAATTTGATGTTCTGCAGGAAGAATGAAGCAGCCAGCATAACAGGGCTAAACCGTTTATTGGGTAGTCAGAACATGGAGAACAGTGGCGCAGCACCGCTCCTTATATACACTGAGAAATGGATACATTTAGGCGGGAAGAGGCAGGAAGGGAAGGGGTAACTTGGAAGTTATCGGACTGGAGTGAAAACTGTACAAACTACTTAGTTTATGCGGGAACGAAGTCCCGTGCTATTTACAGGCTAAGAAGAAGGAGACAAAATGGCGGATCATAATGATCCTAATAGTTCACAAATGTTACAGCATAATTGTATTCAAACACAACAGTGAGGAAGACCTAAAGAAGCTCCTGCTTAAGTTGAAAAAAGAGAATGCAAAAGCTGGCTCGAGACTCAACATCAAGAAAACCAAGATTATGGCAACAGGCCCTATCAGTCCCTAGAAAATAGATGGGGAAGAAGTAGATGCAGTGACATACTTTACTTTCTTAGGATCCAAGATCACTGCAGATGGAGATTGAAGCCATGAAATAAAAGGGCTACTGATTCTTGGGAGGCAAGGTATGAGAAACCTGTCGAACATAGTTAAAAATAGAGACATCTCATTGCAAACTAAAATTTGCATAGTCAAAGTAATGGTATTTCTGGTAGTAATGTATGGATGTGAGAGCTGGACCATTAGGAAAGCTGAGCACAGAAGAATAGATGTCTTTGAAATGTGGTGTTGGACTCTTGGAGGAGAGTTTTGAGAGTCCCCTGGACAGCAAGGATAACAAATAGCTCAATATTAGAAGAAATCAACTGCTCCTTAGAAGGTCAAATAGTAAAGATGAAGCTAAAGTACTTTGGACATCAAATGAGAAGAGAAGATTCACTGGAGAAGGCCTTGATGCTGGGAAAGGTGGAGGACAAAAGAAGAAGAAGGCAGCCAAAATGGAGATGACTAGATGGTATTGTAGATGCAATGGGCACAGAGCTGGGTAGGTTGAGGAGGATGGTGGAAGTCAGAGGTGCCTGGAGGGCAATGGTCCATGGGGTAACAAAGGGTCGGAATTGACTGTGCAATTGAACAACAACAAAAAAGGACAGTTTCAATTTCATCATTTTTGCCTCCAGGGACAGTTCAGGTTTGGCTTGCTTTGGGACTCACTTGTCTTTTTGGCAGTCCAGGGTATCCGCAAACCTCTTGTCCAGCACCACATTTCTGAGGAATCATTCCCCCTCCTTTCAGCTTCATTTATTGTCCAGCTTTCACATTCACACATGGTGACTGAGAATACAATAGGAGAGCTAACTTTTCATTGGCTGCTAGACTCTTCACAAACAGATCAGTTTTTGAGTTCTGCATGGCTCTTCATCAAACTAGGCAATGCAGTGGTGAAGAAATAGAAAAGCCCCTCTAATCCTCCTCCATGCAGTTGGCAGACTCAAAACAACAGTCTGACCTCGATATATGTCCATGACATTTTGGGATAGCTTTTTGTTTCCTTCTTCCTTTCTAGCTCTACAGTGCCCAGCTCAATGAAAGGTCCTGCAGGACTTGAAAGCTAACCTGCTGGTTGTGTCTTAGTGGTTTGACAGAGATACTGTCGAGCTCTGTTTCTAGAATGGCAACAAGCAGTGAATCTACGTGTTCTGTACATATTCCTTATCCGTGAGTAAGAACAGGAAGCCTCTCCTTGGGGTAAGCACAGGTTTTGTTTTCACTACAAACACCCAAGGGCAGACTAAGAGACCTTCACCTATCTAGGAGAAACCAAAGCCAGCCATCTGAAAATAAGACAAGGACAGGACTGTAGGTAGTGGCTGCCTGTGTGGACCTCTCTTGTGAAACCTTCTCACTGCTTCATTCTAGGTGCCGAACGTTTGCGATATTCAAGTGTGGCAGAGTATTGAGAGAACAGAACATAGGGTCATAACTAAAGCAAGGTAACTAGTTGTTTTGCTCCTGAGCACCAAAATTAGAGGGCGTATCCCCTCCCCACTGACAGCATCCACAGTTAGAAGTCTTTGATTGGCTTGGCGTAGCCTGGGCTGATTTCCTCTTGCCATGTGCTATCCCAAAATCAAACTTGATGATAACAAATATTGCATCTTGCTGTAGCAATTGCCTTACCCTGTTGCTTTGCTACAAAGAAGATTCCACCCACCCTCCATCTTGTCTCTCTTCCAAAATAATTATTCTCAAGGAAATCGATGCTTGGCCACTTAGAAAATGAAGAGACCCTGGAGGCAACATTGCCTGGAAAGAACCTCTCCTTTCTGGGCAGCAGAATGGAAATACTGACTCCCTTGAGAACTGAAACTACAGCTGTATATAAAAATTGCCTGCTGTCAAGTCAATTCTGACTTATGGTGTCCCTTTTCAGGGTTTACTGTACATGGCACTCAGAAGTAGTTTACTATACCCTTCTTCTTGTGGCATTCTGGAACTGTGCAACTTGTCCAAGGCCACACAGGGTGGCTCTGCTGAGTTCCACAGGAATTAAAATCCCAACTGCTGGTTCTGCAGTCAGATGTTTTAGAGCATGACTAGATTGCCTCTTGTGGGGTGTTATACGCTTACTCGTTTTTGGATAACTTTCATTCCTCCCATCCAACACCCCCCCACCCCCCACCCCGTGACCCTTTGTCTGTTTTGTGAAGTGAATAATGAGCCACTTTACCATATCTTAACCTATAAAACCAAGTGTTCACCGTTGGAACTGGCTATAGGCTGCTATGCGTCGCCCTACTGACCCACACCCACCCTTCGTGCGCACGGCCGAATTCCCTACGCAGGTCAACGAAGGATTTAAAAATCCGGCACGGGGGCCTCAGCCCCACAAACGGCAAGAAAGGGAAAGAACTTCACTTCCCAACATTCCTTGCGCTGCGCCGCGCCAGAGCCAATCACGCTGAGAGGCTCTCGCACGGCGCAGCGTTCCGACACGCGCCGCAGCCAATCGAAAGAAACGCATTTTAAAAAACCCCAGCAAAAACACACAGCACCAACCCATTACTACAAGCCCCAGCGTCCTGCGCGCCCACGCAGAACGCTGAGGAAAACGGCGCCCGGAAAATTAAAAAGAAAAACAGCTCACAGGCAAGCAAACAGCAGCCGGCTTTCTTTTACTCTCCCGCAGCGCCTGAAGCTCCCGAAAGGAGTTTCCCCTTTAACATCAGTGGCTGGAAACACGGCTGGAAACAAAAGATGAGGCAGAGAGGATCGATCCCCAACCACCCCTCCTTAAAAAAACCTCCGTCTTTTCTTCTCTTTAAAACCGGAGTTGTTTTAAGGAGGGAGGGTGGGGGATCGATCCACTCTGCCTGCTGATATTAAAGGGGAAACACCGATCTACTTTCACGACTCCACACAAACAAAGCACCATAACAAAACAAAGCCCCCCTCCCCACCACCTAAACACCTTTACAAAAGATAACATCAAAACAGTTTAACTTACCAAAATACGAGTAAAGGAAGCACCCGAAGTCAACGACAGTACACATCGAATTTCCCTAAACTTTCCCAAAGACAGCCAAGAAACACTCACAGACGCTTCAAAAAGAAGCAAGACACGAAAACTTTAAAAGGAAAATACACACTCCCTTACAGCCATGCCTTCTGCACAGCGATACAGCAACGCGGAACACAGACACACCTACAAACATGCAAATCCACTTAGCTCACCTAGCTCTCCCAAACTCCAAAAACAGCGAGGGAAAATAACGCGATAACAAGATTAAACACACATACGGCAAACTCACAGCTTAAAAACGAAACTAATCCGCCAAAAGAGAGTTGCCAAAGTCGTGAGTGCAAACTTTCCGAGGGGAAACAATAGCGAGGGTGAATAAAAGAAATGGAAATGGAGAAAGAAAGCAACAAAACATCAAACCAGAATTACACACAAAACGAAAATCAGCAAGAAGACATACTCTCCAAAATCCAGGACCCCAAAGAATCACTCATAGCCAGGAAACCAAGTAGCCATCACTCCATGCAATATCGCATGGAAAAATATTACCATGGAGACAACAGACAACAGAAATAACAGAGAGTGTCTCCCATATTTACATAAAGAACAAATCAGAGGAAGAGGAAAAACCAAACGCAAGAAAACAAATTATTCCAAAAGAAGAATTAGAAAATAAACAGCCAGACATGCAAATTATCAAAACACAAGAAATACAAGCCACAACAAAACCCAAACTGATTTTACCATGGAAACAACAATCAACAGAAACAGCAGACAACTACTATGAAATCAACAGAAAAAGCACAACAGACAAACAAGAAGAGCAACAAAATAAACAAGGACAAATGCTAATTATCTGAAAAAAAGAAAAACAAATCATAACTAAACCCAAATTTATATTGCCATTGAAACAGCAGACAACAGAAATAACAGCCAATGACAACACAAACCAAAAAACCAACACAACAAAGGAAACAGAAACAGCCACCACAATAAAAAGAAATTACAACCTAGAAGAAAGCGAAAATAAACAACCAGAAATGAGCACAATCACAAAAAAAGAAATACCAACAATCTACCAGAAAAAAAAACAGCACATCACTACAAAGATCAAGCAACGGAAAATGCAGAACTACAAGACAGCAACACAGAAATAAAACAACACCCAAACAATAAAACATTAGAAGAAATAATACAACAAATTAACAACAAACAAATAGTACAACAAGAAACACAACAATCCACAATGCAAAAAATAGGACAACCAGCCACAACCGCAACAGAGAGAACCACAGCAGCAAATTAATGATGACTTAGATATAGATTCAATCATACGAAGGCATGTACTTATCATGAGACATCCACCAACTCCATACAACCAGGCACTAGCCGAATTAATGCTTCAACATTTTTTGAAGATCAAATTTGAACAGACCCAGAAAAAAAGGTAAATAAACAAAACAATGAGATTTTATAATATTGTAAAAAACAAATATATATATAACTTTGTCATTATTCTCATTAAACAGGTGACCCAACAAATCAACAATCAACTAACTGAAAGACAAAAAAAAATCTCTTACTGAAGGTAAATATAAAAATATTAAAAAAAATTATAACATTATATTTTCTAACAACAAGATTTTCAGATTTAAATACATGTAAAACAATTTAAGGATCACAAAAAATACATTTGAAGAAAAAAAACCACACCAATAGACAAATATCAATATCTCTCCCTATGTTTTATGTTTTACAGATAAAAAACACACATTGCTTGATGACAAAGGAGGAAAAATATATATATATAGTTAAATGTTTAATATTACTTTAAAAATGAAACGTTAATTGCTAAACATGTTTTTCAAAAATAAAAAAAATTTTTTTATTACAAACCATTACAATGAATCTTCTTTAATACAACAGAGGGGGGGGGAAGCCCGGCAACGCCGGGCAAACCTTGCTAGTGGATAAATAAATCACTTCCTATCCCTCCCTCCCCCACCCACAAAGTCGATAGTCAATAATCATAGTGTTGCATTGGTTAGAAAGGCTTTAAAAATATTTTCCCTTCTGTTTTTCCCTTTTATCAGCAATCAAAAAGCTGCTTACAGCCCCAGTTTTGATTGGTGATAAGAATTAAAACTGGAAGAAGAAACCCAATGCAGCATTACAATAATCATCTGGTGGGGGTAATTACACTTTACCTGTCCCTCTGCAGAGGAGTTGGGGAAGTGCAACATACAAATATCCATTATACCGAAGGGGCTCATTAGGATGTTTATCCTGAATGCAGACTTTGGTAACTGCAAACTTCCCTTATATACTGTTCCCAGTATCTGCTGATGCTGAAAATGGCATACTGTATATGCAAGCACCATTTAAAAACCAAACCGACAGGGGGATCAAAAAGAAGCACTCAAGGGGAGTTTACATGGAGCACAGAGCGATCCCCAAAAGCTCAAAAGAGTGGGCTAAACACCTGCCTGAATATGCTGTAACTCAGTGAGCTATCAAGCCAGCTACAACTGCATATAGACATTAACTAGCTGGAAGTTGCTGCTAACAGTATCGAGTGTGAATGGAGTGCCTCCATTCATGGTAACTATGCTAATCTTTATGCTCCAAACCTCTTTGGCATAACTCCAAATTTCCACAATTCACTGTGTCAGTAAGGTGTTGTACAATGGAAGTGTTTTCCGGCAAAATATGAAAAGGTTTCAGCCCAAATCAAAACTACCATGATTTATTTCATGTCACATCGACAAATCATGAACACATTTGTACATGGGATGCCATTTTGGAACACATATTTTAAAAAAAGAATCATGTGAGTGCATAAACAAAATTGGTCATTATGGTATTAGTCTGCCTCCAACAAATTGAATCTTCCATAGGGCAACTAAGGGGGAAAATGCCATGTGTATATTTTAAAAGTTTCAACTTTCAGTGCAGGTTCTTGTCCTGATAATTAGCAATTCGAAGATTTATGTTGACAACACAGTAATAAGACTGGTATATAAGAAAGCAAACTAAATGGTTAAGTATGTTCCAGGGATATTTGTCACTGATCTTCAACATGGCAGTCAACCAAAGACACTCATCACAGGCTGCTATTTAGGCTTGTCAAAAACGGTTTCGCCTCCTGTGCGGTCTCGGCTGAATATGGACGGGGCAGCAGAGCCGGTTTGCTCTGGAAAAAGAACAAGAGTCAATTAATACTTTAGGAAGGATGATTCACAGGCGGCGGCAGCTGTGGGTAAGAGAAACACAACTTGATACACACATGTGTTACTGAAATGTACACAATGCACACAATTTTTTTAATGTGGGTTTTTAAGAGGAATGGGGTAGGTGGGTGGGTATGTTGGGTTTTAATTGGTTGTATTGTTTTATGTGTGTTTTAACTTGTTGTGAGCTGCTCAGAGTTGGGTTTACCTGATTGGGCGGCATATAAATTTGAATATAAATAAATAAAAAATAAATAAAATGTGCACTTTTGGAGAACATGTCTGTCATACGTCCAGAGGCTTAGCTCCTCGGGAACTGTTCCAAAGTGGGTCTCATAAGAGACATGTGTTGTTGTTTTTAAGCACAGTGCGATAATCTAAAATGTGGCATTCCACTATACTGGAATGCTTGTTTCCATTACATTGTATCATTACCAACCGGGTCTTAGAGTTTAAAATTGTATTTGTTCCAGTGAATTGGCAGAACTGGTCCCCTCTGGAAAGTCCCCTCAGTGCTTGGTAGAAGCAGAGATGGTTTGGCGCCAAAGTGGGCAATCTATCGCCACTGCCTCCCAGGATTGTGGGTTTGTACCTGACATCTTTGTTGTTCATTTCAGCTGGTCCTGATAAAGCTTCAAAGGAGCTCGATGAGGTCTTGTACCAAAGCTAAGTTCCCCATAAAGATTTTGAAGAGAAAGCCTGGAACCATCCATATGGTGGACATGCCCTATGCATCTAAGATGATGACCTATGATGGAAGCTTCAATGCTATTTACATGTGCCTCCTCAAGAACTGCAATGTTGGTGACATAGTCATCCCACTTGATGTTCAAGATGGACCTTAGCTTCTGTTGATGAAAGCACTCAAGCTTTTTGATGTCTTGGTGACAGAGGGTCCATGTTTCACAGCCATACAATAATGTTGAGATAACAACAGCTTGGTATACCATGAGCTTTGTATGAATTGTTAAATCTTTGTTCATGAAGACCTGGTATGATAGACAACCAAAGGCAGAATGGGAAGCACCAATTCTTTTCACCACATCCTGTTCACAGGTGCAGTTTTTATACAGGATGCTACCAAGGTAAGAAAACTGGTCTACCTGTTCCAGTGTCGAATCTGAGATGGCAATACTGAACTATGAAAGGATTGTCCTTGGGGCAGGCTGTGCAAGTACCTTGGTTTTCTGAGCATTTATTGTGAGGCTAAAATGATCACATGCATTCTTGAAACAGTTGACTGACTGTTACTGCTCCTCAGGTGTGAGAGCAGGTGATGCAATATCATCGGCATATTGCATTTCCCTTATCCTGTTAATACTGGTTAGTCTTCAGGAGCATAGACTAGCCAAATTAAAGAGTCCTCTGTCGAAGTGGTATTTAATCTCTACACCTGTGCTGTTATTAGATGTTTCATATTGCATAGCAGGCAAGTAAAAGGCAAAAAGAGTTGGAGCAAACACACAAGCTTGCTTCAATCCATGGGTGATTGGGAAGGCATCTGATATGCTGTTTTGATGGACAACCCTCCCAGACATGCTGCCATGCAGTGCCTGGACCAGATCTACAAAACGCTCAGGGCAACCAAAGGGTCTCAGCACAGCCGACATAGCAGGTCTCAGGACAGAATTGAAAGCCTTTTCCAAATCATAAAATACTAAAAAGAACAGATTGTTTGTTGTGTATTTAAGGAAACATGTTTACCATTTTGTCTTTGTTGTGATAGAGTTTAATATGTATTTGCTTTACTATGATCCGAAGTCTCGTGAGACTTCGGGAAGGTTCTGAACAAGAAGTGCACGAGACAGTGCTGTCAACAGTTCCAACAGTTTTTTCCAACTGTCAGTTCTGATCAGAGATAACTAAGGAATGTGAAGGTGTGTTGTTAGCTCTGGTTACCTATTCTTATTCTGAATAAAGTTGTGTTTGGCCCGTATTGCTGCCTGCTACCTATTATTTCCAGAACACTAAACCATTGTTCTCTACATTTTACCTAAAATTGTTTTGCATAAAACATATCTGTTGTGCCTCAGGAAATACAGAAACCACATTGAGATTCTGGGATGACCCTTTCAGAGATAATTTGCAGACAAATGAGCAGGATTCTTGCAAAAATCTTTCCAGCGATGGATAGCAATGATATGCCATGATAGTTGCCACAAATACTACGGTCACCTTTTTTAAAGATGGTGATAATGGTGGCATTCTTAAGAACATCAGGAATTTTACCAGTTTCCCAAATCAAGACAATGAGTGTGTAGAGCCTTGTCTTTAGAGGCATTTCTTCCTTCTGGATTAACTCCAGAGGGATGTTATCTGGCCCAGGAGCCTTTCTGGGTTTCAACTTATTAATACCCTCACAGAATTCCAGGTACAGTGGTGAAATTGCCATCCGTGGCTGGTGGGAATGTTGTGGGACTTCTCAAAGAAAATCGTCAGCAGCGGTAGAGTTTTGGTTTAAAAGCATGCAAAAGTGTTGTTTCCAGCGCTCCAGGATTTTCTGGCCATCTGTAAGGATTGTAGCATTGTCAGCTCCTTTCAGAGTGCCTGATGAAGAGCAAGATGGTCCATATAGTTCTTCTGTTCAAAACACGTGTTTTCCTATCTTATTAGAATGGGATGCAGGATTACCTGTTATTGAAAGAACTCACTATCACAATACTAGAAATTCTCATAGAGTTCAGTTTGAAGTTACACTTCAGAATGAGTAATACTCCCAAGAAAATAGCAATACAAACTTACCACACTGCTGCATGACCTGGTAGGTTTTGGATTTGATTGGCTGGTTGCTACCAAGTTTTCCTTTAGCCCCTTTAAGGTCTTCCTCTTTCACAGGAGGACGCTTCTTTTTCACAGGATCTGGCTGGGAAAGGAGGGAGAAGTGGAGGGAAAGCTTTTACTACAAAATAAAAGTACTTCAGATCCACGGCTGAAATAACTTGGCAGTGTATAAATATTTAACCATTCAATTACACTCCAAGTGTGGAACCCTCAGGACCTAACTTAATTGACAGAGGCAGGAAATGATCCAACACTGCCCAATCACAAGCAGTAAAAAGGACCCCAGCTAAATCTTAACAATACCAAAGCTGGCAGTCAAGATGATCTACGGGATCTCCTTGTGTTAACAGACAGACACCAAGCAAGACAAAGTCCTAAGACCGGATTACTTTTTTCATCATTTAACTACTTTTCACCCAAACACAAAGCAATCATCACAGCTGTGTTCCAACAAGTTCTCTAGCTATTTATTGTTTTTGGCACAAGGAAATCTAAATTTCTGAAAGTAATCCTCCGTGGAAGCATGGAAGGTCTATGAGTTATCAAGAAACCTTTGTTTGCAGTGAAAAATTGGTACTGCCTCATTCCCACCAGGTAATCAATCAATCATTCATATGTGTAAAATGGCCCTTGGTGTGACTGTAGGTGTGTATGTAGAGGGGTGGCTTTGAGATCAGTTTTCAGTCTGCACTGTGTGGATTCTTGTAAATAAACAATCAAAAACAGCCACAACAATTGCTTTGTGTTTGGATGAGAAGTGGCTTCTCTTTCTCTCACCCTGTCCACATCCCACTTCCCAGTATAGCTCTTTTTTCTCACTTTTTTCTCAGTCTCTCTCCTTGTAGCTGTGCTCAATGACGTCTGCCTCTTCCTCTCTCTTCATGGTTGCTTTCCATCCATTGATCTCTTAGTTGTTCTATGTTCTTCCTTGCTCCCTGTCCCATTATGTCTTTCTTGGTCTCTCTCTTAAATTTCCCCCCCTCACAGTTCTCCCCCACCTTCAATGTCTTCTCTCTCTGATTCTCCCAACCTGTGGCTCCACTTTCTCATTCTTTTGCTCTTTGGCTCCTCCCTGCCCTTCCCCTCAACCCACAGTGCAGCCACTTTATCTCTCTCTCTCTCTCTCTCTCCTCCTCTTTTAGTATCTCTTCAATGGCATTTATCCCTGTAGTAAGACCATGGTCTTAATCTTGCCTCTTGTTAGAATTAAGCCTCTTTCACTTCAATGGGACTCATTTGTTGAAAGATTTCGTATGTAAAACGACAGAACAGTTCAACTTCAAATAGAAAAAACTTCAAATAGAAAAAACATGCAATTAAGTATTTTCTTTTCAGAAAGCAGAGGGTAAGCCTCTTTTTAAAATAACCACAAAATACAGGTCATCCCCTTATCCATGGGGAATATGTTCCGAGTCCTACCGTGGATAAATTTTGCAGTTGTGTTGGTAAGTTTTGCAGTTGGAGTAGAGCTGCTTTAGAGGCCTCCACTAATTTAAATTGATAATTTAAACTGCTGAGAGCCACCTCTGTTCAAACAGAGGAAGCAGTTAGAAGCTTCCAGAAGCAGGGGGGCAGAGCCACACCAGGCCCTTCCCTGAACTGTGACTCATAGGGGCGGAGCCACACTAGCCTTTAAAAGCTCTGAGCTCTTTCAGGGTCAGCCCTTTTGATTCTGCATGTGCTCTTAAGCAGAGCTGCTGATGAGGAGAGCCAAACAGAGGAAGTGAGCACTGGTAAGTTTTGCAGTTGGAGTAGAGCTGCTTTAGAAGCCCGCGTGCCTAACGGCGCGCGAGATTTCAAACTAGAAACAAAGGAAGAATATAGTCTTACTAGGTAATAAGGTAGTAAATGTGTACATTTTTGAGGCCCAGAATACTGCACTTGTTAAAATGGATTCTGAGGGAACAGCTGTAGTTACCTGCAATACTTGTGCCATGTTTGTGTTCTTCCAAAGCGTATGGAGAACTACACTTGCAGCAAGTGCAAGCTGGTTGCACTACTAGAAGAGAAGGTCCAGCAGCTAGAGGCCCGCATATCTAACCATCAACAAATTAAGCAGCTTGAGCTGTTCTTGGACAGAGCGGAGCAGACTATGCTGGACAAAGAAGAGACAGGGCACAGTTCTGAGGGAGAAGGCCCTTCACTAACTCAGGAGGGAGATGTTTGGAGGAATGTGACTCAAAGGAGGAGAAGAGTAGGGGATCACTCTGAGAGTCTGAAATTACAGAATAAATTTGAGGCTCTTTCCCTCATCACACCTGATGAGGAACACACAGAGGAACAACTGGTTTCACCTGATGATCTCTCCTTCATCACACTTGATGAGATCCAGGAAGATAAACAACAGGAACAAACTGAGGTTCTCTCCCTTAAAATGGTTGATGAGGTGCATGTAGATGAACAGATTGCAGGAGAGAGGCTCCTTGTACTAGGCGATTCAATAATTAGAAATACAGAGAAATGGATTTGTGATGCACATGATACCCATATGGTGACTTGCCTGCCAGGTGCGAAAGTTGCAGACATCACAAGAAATCTAGATAGATTGTTAGAGAGAACTGGGAACGAAGGATAACCTCCATTGGGTGGTTGGTGTAGAAGAACTCCTCCCCATGGTGCCTTTGGATCCTGCACCCCTTGTTTTTAGGGGGTGGGTAGTTTTAACTGTTTTTAACATGTGTTTTTTTTAAAAAAATATTATTGTGAACCGCCCTGAGTTGGCTTTGGCCGAATGAGTGGTATATAAATGTGACAATTAAATTAAAAATTAAAAATTAAACGAGCCAGTTGTCATGGTACACGTTGGTACCAATGATGTTGGGAAGGCCAAGCGGTCTGTCCTGGAAGCCAAATTCAGGTTGTTAGGAAGAAGATTGAAGTCCCGAACCTCCAAGGTAGCATTTTCAGAAGTACTGCCTGTCCCTCATGCAGGACCTACCAGTCAGGCAGAGCTCAGAAGCCTCAATGCGTGGATGAGGTGGTGGTGTCGAGAGGAGGTCTTCAGATTTGTCAGGAACTGGAGAACCTTTTGGGACAAGCCAAATCTGTTCAGGAGGGATGGGTTGCATTTGAACCATGATGGGACCAGATTGCTGGCACTCAACATCAAAAAGGCTGCAGAGCAGCTTTTAAACTGATAACTGGGGGAAAGCCGACAGGAGCTGGGCAGCATCCGGTTTGGGTAAGTGTGTACTTGAGTAGTGAGGAGGATGCAAAAAATTACTGAGCAGAGCAAGGAGCTAGTCACCAGCACTCTAGCAGAAGGATGCAAGAGGCAGTCTAACATGCAACTGGACTCAAAAGACTGTATCAGGAAAGCATATATAAATGCTTGTATACAAATGCCAGAAGCCTCCGGAACAAAATAGGAGAGCTGGAATACTTTGCAATAGATAAGAATATTGATATTATTGGTATCACTGAAACCTGGTGGACGGATGATAACCAATGGGTTACAGTTATCCCAGGCTACAAACTGTACAGAAAGGATAGGAAGGGGCAAACGGGAGGTGGTGTAGCCTTGTATGTCAAAGAAGTGATAAAATCGTATGAATTGGAATATCTAGGTGATTTGGAGTCACCATTAGAAGCTCTGTGGATAAGAGAACCAGGCAACAAGGATGGTCTAACAGTAGGCATATACTATCAGCCTCCAACCCAAACTTTTGAGGGAGACTGGCAGTTGGAGAATGTTGTAAAGGAGGCATCCTAGAAGGGAAGCCTGGTTATAATGGGGGACTTCAATTACCCTCACATAGACTGGGTGAACTGTTGTTCAGCATATGATAAAGAGATAAAGTTCCTAGATATGCTAAATGATTGTTCCCTGGGACAGATGGTTGAAGACCCAACTAGAGGTACAAGAATCCTTGACTTGATCCTGAGTAATACTCAGGATCTGGTGCAAGATGTTAATGAGATTGATCCAATAGGGAACAGTGACCACAACTCAATTATGTTTAACTTGATCATAGACCGCAAGTCACTGAAAAAATCTAACACAGAGACCTTAAATTTTCAAAAAGGAAATTTCCCAAAGATGAGGAAACTAGTAAAAAAGAAGCTGAAAGGGAAAACTGAGAGAGTCCAAACACTCCAAGAAGCATGGAGGCTGTTTACAAAAACAATAACAGAGGCCCAATTGGAATGCATACCCAAAAGGAAAAAGGGCACTGCCAGGTCCAAGAGGACTCCGATATGGCTTACAGTAGCTGTTCGGGAAGTTATCAAAAGCAAGAAAAGCTCATTTAGAAGATGGAAGGTTTGTCCAAATGAGGACAGCAGGCAGAAACATAAATTCTGGCAGAACAAATGCAAGGCAACAATCAGGAAAGCAAAGCAAGACTTTGAGGAGCGTATAGCTAAAAATACTCAGAGAAATAACATAGACTTCTTTAAGTACATTAGAAGTAAGAACCCATATAGGAAGGCCATTGGACCATTAGATGACAATGGAAGGCAAGGGGTTATTAAAGAGGAAACCGAGATTGCAGAGAGACTCAATGAATTCTTTGCTTCAGTATTCACTGAAGAAGACAGAGACCACATGCCCAAAACAGAGCCTATCTTCGTAGGGAGGGAAACCGAAGAATTAAGCCAGATAGAAATAACCAGGGAGGAGGTCCTTGCATGTCTTGTTAAACTAAACACTAACAAATCACCAGGACCAGATGACATCCATCCACGAGTTCTCAGGGAACTTAAAGATGAAATTGCTGATCTCCTAGCCAAAATATATAATATTTCCCTCAAATCAGGCTTTGTGCCTAATGACTGGAAGGTAGCGAATGTAACACCAATTTTCAAAAAAGGATCCAGGGGTGATCCAGGAAATTACTGACCTGTCAGTTTGACATGTGTCCCAGGTAAAGTGATGGAAACCATCCTAAAAGATAGAATTAATAGGCACATAGAAGAGAAGGCGCTGCTGAAGGAGAGCCAACATGGCTTTTGCAAGGACAAATCATGGTTCACTAATCTGTTGGAATTTTTTGAGAGTGTCAACAAGCATGTGGATAAGGGGGATCCAGTTGACATTGTTTATCTGGACTTTCAGAAGGCTTTTGACAAGGTCCCACACCAAAGGCTCTTGAATAAACTTACCAGTCATTGAATAAAGGGATAGGTCTTGTCCTGGATCAGCAACTGGCTAAGGGACAGGAAACAAAGGGTAGCACTAAATGGACACTTCTCCAAGTGGAGGGAAGTAAAGAGTGGGGTCCCCCAAGGTTCAGTACTGGGAGCCCTGCTTTTCAACCTCTTCATAAATGATCTAGAGGTAGGAGTAAAAAGCAAGGTAGCCAAATTTGCTGACAACACTAAATTATACAGGGTAGTGAAAACTGTGAGAGATTGTGAGGAGCTCCAGAGGGATCTCTTGACACTGGGGGAGTGGGCAAAGCAGTGTCAAATGAGCTTCAACATTAGTAAGTGCAGAGTGATGCATGTTGGGGCAAAAAACCCCAATTACATTTATAAACTGATGGGTTCTGAACTCTCTGCGACAAACCAGGAAAGGGACCTTGGTGTCCTGGTGGACAGCTCAATGAAGGTGTCAACCCAGTGTGCCTCAGCAGTGAAAAAAGCAAAGTCAATGCTAGGGATCATTAGGAAGGGTATAGAAAATAAGTCAGCAAGTGTCATTTTGCCTCTTTATAAATCTATGGTGAGGCCCCATCTGGAATACTGTGTACAGTTCTGGTCACCATACCTCCAGAAGGATATTATAGAGTTGGAAAAGGTGCAGAGGAGGGCAACCAAAATGATTAGGGGACTGGAACACCTTCCTTACCATCTGAGGCTGCAACGGTTGGGCCTTTTCACTCTTGAATGACGGCGTCTAAGAGGTCACCTGATTGAAGTTTATAAAATCATGCACGGTGTGGACAAAGTAGATAAGGAAAAACTGTTTTCCCTATCGCATAACCCTAGAACTAGGGAACACTCCATGAAACCTTTGGGTACTAGTTCTCAAACAAATAAGAGAAAGTACTTTTTCACCCAGAGGATTACTGGTCTATGGAACTCCCTGCCAGAAGAAGTGGTGACAGCTGTCAGTCTTGACAGCTTTAAGAAAGGATTAGACAAGTTCATGGAGGACAAGGGTATCAATGGCTATAATTATGGCTACCTAAGGACAACCTCCGGATTGGAGAGATAGGCAGGATATCTCTCAATGCCATTTCCAGGGAATCCTAAGCAGGTGAAGGCATCTTCTTGGGAATACCCTGAAGGAAATGGTGAGCCACTGTGTGAGACAGAATGCTGGACTGGATGGGCTGTGGCCTGTTCCAGCAAGGCTGTTCTTATGGATACCTGAAACCATGGAAAACAGCAGACACTATATTTTACATTGAAGACAGTGGCTAGCTCTGGTAATGTGTCATAGAAATAAATACATATGAAGTTCATGATTTTTATTGAATACTTTTAGACCGACAAAAGACTGAAACCATTAATACTAAACCCATGAATATGGAGGAATGACCTGTACAGTATATGATTTTTTGGGGGGAAATAATATGATTTTAACAGTATTTGTTCAAATGTTTCCTGGTCTTTCTGATGAATATGGCCCCAATTCAAGAACCAGTTCAAATATAACAGTTTGGAATGGCTTTCCTGCCAGTAATGGTGTAGGAACTGATGAATTGACACTTCATGCACTAGCCAAAGTGCACTCTCATGTAATTCTACTTTATTATTATTTTTAATTAATTTTTATTAATTTTAAAGAAAACACAAAATTACAAAAAAATATACATAAACATAAAAAACAAATTATATTCATTCAAATACTTAAATTCCATATATAGTAGTATTGTAAAACAATATTACTCTAAAACCTTATATTCATCAAATATTTTACAATATATCGCATATTTTATCTAGAATTCCAAAAATTTGCAATGTTCAACTTGTTGTATTAAATAATAATAATAATAATAATAATAATAATAATAATAATAATAATAATAATAATAATAATAATAATAATAATAATAATAATAATAATAATAATAATAATAATAATAATAATAATAATAATAATAATAATAATAATAATAATAATAATAACAACACCCAGTGATATATACATGCCATGAAGATCAATATTTTGTTTTAATCACTCCAAAAACTCATATGCTGAGGTACTGGTTTGTCTCCTTTACCCCATGTTAAAACATATTCCACAAAAGGTCTCCATATTTCCCAAACTTTGTTTTCTTTCAATATACCTTTCTTCACATTCAATTCATATGTCAATTTATCATTCAAGGCAATTTCCCACATTTCTTTATACCATTCATCCATTTTCAATGTTAAATCACTCTTCCATTTCCTAGCTATACATAATCTTAGAGCTGTTAACATTATAGATAGCAATTCTTTATTGTTTGTACTCATATTTATATTATCCATTTCTGTCAATAGGGCGATACCTGAGTCCAGTTTAAAATCAATTCTGAAAATATCGGATACTTCTTTCTCAAACATTTTCCAAAAAGCGTTTACCACTTTGCAACTCCACCACATATGTTCATATGTTCCAAGTTTGCTTTTACATCTCCAACAATTCTTTGATTTACTGTTATCCATTCGGAATAATTTAACTGTAATTCTACTTTAAAGACTATGTAAATTGCTGGCTAAATAAGCAAGAGAAAGAAGTTACAGAAATAGATCTTGTCCAAGTGTAAGAAGTTTTAGAGAAACAGTGAAGTGGTGTGGGGTGAGATGGTGACAAGATTAGGACTCTGAAGGTATAGCTCCAAATCCCTGCTTAGGCAGGGAAACTTATTGAGGATGATGGTGATGGGAAACCAGTCCTTGAAATACACTGGTAACCATAATTTAGAAGCAATTTGGCAACTCAAAGCAACAACAGCAACAACGGTTATTAGTCTTAGAACTACAAAACTGGAAGAGGCCCTCTGGATCATTAACTCCAGCCCCTGTCAAGGTGGCACAGTGGGGAATCGAACGGCCAACCTCTGGGTAAGAAGAACAATGGTTGCTGAAATAGCTGTTGTTATATCCTACTCTGAGTATGCAGCGTGGACATGTTTCACTGGTCATCATCTACCAAAAATGAGACATGGTCATCTCATTCACCACAAAGTGACACTTCATCTGTTGTAACTTGTTCCAGTAGTCCAGAAACACAAGAAGAAGTCCAGAAACACAAATCAAATAAGCTCTAATCTAGTGACTGTTAAGAGATGCTGCTCTCTCTGTATGTATGTATATATATTTGGAATAAAGAAAATTTTATTTATTTATTTATTTATTGTTTAGATTTCTATACCGCTTTACTCCCCGTAAAGGGAACTCGAAGCGGTTTACAATAATAATGCTAAACAATACAAAATACAATACAAATAGTACAAAGAAATATGCAAGTAAGATACAAAATGCCAAGAGCATAAGCAATACAATATCAGATTACCCTAAACAAAACAGCTCAATAATAACAAGAAAAACAGGCAGGGAGAGGTGGCTGCAAAGACCTTCCATCCAGCCCCTTTCCCAAAGGCCTCCTTCGCTGGACCAGGAAGGAGAAGAGAGAGTGCTGGCAGCTGTAGCAAGGCAGGGAGAGGTGGCTGCAAGGACCTTCCATCCAGCCCCTTTCCCAAAGGCCTCCCTCGCTGGACCAGGCAGACGGCTTCAAAAATTGCAGCCCAACTCCAGCCATGGAGAACAGACACTGCCTTTCCTCCCAGCCGCCCCGACGCTGATGCCGCGGCTCGCCAACGCTCCCTGCTCGTTCCAGGAGCCCATGCCACCAGCTCCAGGGATTTGGGGCAGGTGGGAGCCATCGCTTCTGCCTCCGCCCTCCCCACCTGGGGGGAAGAAAAGGAGACGCCGACGCCGCGGCTCGCCAACGCTCCCTGCTCGTTCCAGGAGCCCATGCCACCGGCTCCCGGGATTTGAGGCAGGTGGGAGCCATCGCTTCTGCCTCCGCCCTCCCCACCTGGGGGGAAGAAAAAGGAGATGCCGACGCCGCGGCTCGCCAATGCTCCCTGCTCGTTCCGGGAGCCCATGCCACCGGCTCCTGGGATTTGAGGCAGGTTGGAGCCATCACTTCTGCCTCTGCCCTCCCCACCTGGGGAGAAGAAAAAGGAGACGCTGACGCCGGGGCTCGCCACCGCTCCCTGCTCGTTCCGGGAGCCCATGCTTGTTGCTGGAACCAGGGGGGGGGATTGTGGATGGGGTGGGAAGAGAGAGAGTTGGTCCTGCCAGCCAGGAAGGAGGGGCAGCATTTCATCTAGGGGGGTTCCAAGGATCCATATAGGTGTTGTGACGGGCATGGGGCGGTATGGCGGGTACCGTGGGGCGGGCCGCACTTGGGGAATGCGGGTCCGATGTTTAAGTGCAGTCCCTCATTCCAGCCCTGCAGGTACATCTCTGGGCCCTGAGCAGAAGATCCAGAGTGACCCCGCCCTTAGGCTGCTGTTGGTGAATGCCAGATTGGTCTGTAATAAGGCCCCTCTGATCCAAGATTCTATCCAGGAGGGGCGGGCCGACCTAGCATGCATCACCGAAACCTGGCTGACACCTGAGGATGGAGTACCTCTTTCGGACATGTGTCCAGCTGGGTTCGGTATTTGGCACCAGCCTAGAGGTGAGGGGAGGGGCGGTGGTGTCGCCATTGTTGCCAGGGAGTCTTTGGGAATTGCTAGGGCCACTGCTCCACAAGTGTCTGGTTGTGAGGCCCTGCTTCTACGGTTGGGCCCCAAGGGTCAGTTGGGGATCTTACTCCTGTACCTGCCCCCTTGCAGGGTAAGGGATGCCCTGCCTGAGCTCCTCGAAGCTGCCTCGATGCTGGCGTTGGAGTTCCCGAGGCTTATGGTTCTGGGGGACTTCAATTTGCCATCATTGGGGATGGCTTCTGAGGTGGCAAGGGAGTTCATGGCTTCCATGGCAGCCATGGGCCTGACTCAGGTAGTTCGGGGTCCAACCAGGGGCAGTGGTCACATGCCAGACTTAGTTTTCTTGTCGGAGCAGTGGCAGAGTGATCTGAGATTACAGGACTTAGTCATCTCACCTGTGCCATGGTCAGATCACTATCTGGTGACTCTTGACTTTCTGGGGGCGACGCTTCATCGTAGGAAGGCAGGACCTATTAAAATGGCCCGCCCTCGGCGACTAATGGATCCAGATGGATTCCAGAGGGAACTGGGGGATGTTCCTCTGGATCGGCTACACGATTCACCCGAGGCACTTGTCGACCTGTGGAACGGGACGGCAACAGCAGCCTTGGATGAAATCGCGCCACTGCGGCCTCTCCGCGCCCGTGGGGTTAGGTCATCCCCGTGGTTCACGGATGAACTGCGGGAACTCAAACGGGCAAAGAGACGCCTAGAGCGCCGCTGGGTGAAGACCCAGGATGACTCCGATTGGACACTAGCTAGAGCTGCTATTAGGGCCTACCTAGTGGCGATGGGGGTGGTGAGGCGGCAATACTTCACCACCCTTATTGCCTCCGCTGATAACCGCCCAGCCGCCCTGTTCCGGGTAACCAGGTCCCTCCTCGGTAGGGGGAGATCGGTGCCCGGTTGGCAGGGTTCGGCTGAGGACTTTGCTGACCATCTGGTGGAGAAAATCGATCGGATTCGTTCAGGGCTGAATCCCGGCGTGGATGGGGAGGGTCGGGGGGGCACCGGAGCACAGTCTTGCTGTACGATCTGGGATCGGTTTGATCCTGTTGTCCCTGATGAAGTGGACAGGCTCCTTGCAGCTGTGCGTGCCACTACATGTCCTTTGGACCCCTGTCCCACCTGGTTGGTGAAAGCCTCCAAGGTGGTGACAGGTGGCTGGGTTGGGGCGATAATAAATGCATCATTACGGGAGGGGGTATTTCCTGCACCGCTAAAACACGCTTTGGTGTGTCCCCTCCTGAAGAAAATATCCCTTGACCCAGCTGTCCTTAACAACTACAGGCCGGTTTCCAACCTGCCCTTTCTGGGTAAGGTTTTGGAGAAGGCGGTGGCGCGCCAGCTGCAGAGTGTCCTGGAGGAAGTGGATTATCTAGACCCCTTTCAATCAGGATTCAGGCCCGGGTATGGTACGGAGACGGCATTGGTCGCACTGATGGATGATCTCTGGCGGGAGCGGGACGGGGGTTATCCATCCGTCCTTGCTCTTCTTGACCTCTCAGCGGCCTTCGATACCGTCGACCACGGTATCCTTTTGGAACGGCTCAAAGGACTGGAGATCCAGGGCACCGTGTTGTCCTGGTTTTCCTCTTTTCTGGAGGGCCGTACCCAGTCAGTGTGGTTAGAGAGTGAGAGGTCCAGCCCTAGGCTTCTCAAGTATGGGGTGCCTCAGGGTTTGGTGCTCTCTCCTCTCCTATTTAACATCTACATGAAGCCACTGGGTGAGATTATTCGTTCCGACGGGGTGCAGTACCATCAGTACGCGGATGACACTCAGTTGTACATTTCGGCCCGTGGGGACCCCAGTGATGCTGTTGAAATCCTATCCGGATGCCTGGAGGCCATTGGGGTCTGGATGGGGGCCAATGGGCTTCGGCTGAATTCCAGCAAGACAGAGTGGCGGAGGATAAGGGGCCCCGTGTTATCCAGGGAGTTACCATCTTTGGTACTGGATGGGGCTGTTTTGCCCCAGACAGACCCAGTGCGCAACTTGGGGGTCCTTCTGGGCTCGCGGCTGCTGCTAGAAGAACAGGTAGCGGCTGTGGCCAGGAGGGCTTTTGCCCAACTTCGGGTGATTCGCCAGTTGCGCACGATCCTGGACCGGGGCTCCTTGCTTATGGTCACCCATGCTCTGGTCACTTCCCGACTAGATTATTGTAATGCGCTCTACATGGGGCTGCCCTTGACGACCATTCAGAGGCTGCAGCTGGTCCAGAATGCGGCAGCCCGGGTGGTGATGGGATGTGGGCGATATGCCCATGCCTCACCGCTACTTTGGGAACTGCACTGGTTACCAGTTTGTCTCCGGGTGCAATTCAAGGTGCTGGTTTTGACCTTTAAAGCCCTATATGGCAGTGGGCCAGGATACCTTAGAGACCGCATCGTCCCAAGAGTGTTTGCCCGTCCAACCAGAGCGGACCGGAGGGGCTCTCTAATAGTGCCATCAGCTAGGGGTGCACATCTATCCAGCACCCGAAGGAGGGCCTTCTCTGTGTCCGCACCAACTCTCTGGAACCTCCTGCCAACAGATCTAAGACTTCAAAGAGAATTGCTGTCCTTCAGGAAAGGATTGAAGACCTGGCTGGCAGGGCAGGTGTGGGGCCCGAATGGGAACACGGTCCCCTCCTGCTGGCTTATGTAAAGAATTAAGAACTCTCTCTTCTTGTTGTTATAGTGGGTGGGATGGGTGGGTGGGATATGGGTCTTTTAAAGTGGGTGGGATGTGGGTCTTTTAAAGTGTTTTTATGTGTTTTTAAAACTTGTTGTAATGCCGCCCTGAGTCGGGTTCTGCCTGAGTGGGCGGCATATATAAATATGACTATTAAATTAAATTAAATTAAAAACAAAAACTCAAAGAGAGGGCCCCCACTCACACCCAACTAAAGAAAGTGGGATAAGAGAAGCCCTTCTGCCACCGCGCCGCCCCTCCCGGCATTTTCGGCCCCGGTGGTGTTGGGACAGAAGTCCGGGGGTGTGGTGGCTCAACCCACGCTGGAGCCGGCAAAGTTCCTTCCAGCCGCGCCACACTCCTCGGCTTTTGTAGCCCAGGTGGCGTGGGGGCGGAGGCCCGGGGGTGTGGCGGCACACTCACAGCTGAGGCTGGAACCGGCCAAGCTCTTCTTCTCCGCGCCGCCCCTCCTGGCATTTTCGGCCCCGGTGGTGTTGGGACAGAAGTCCGGGGGTGTGGTGGCTCACTCTGGAGCCGGCAAAGTTCCTTCACATCTACATTTTAAAATCACATGTACATTTTAATAAATGGTCTGGAGACCATTAATGAACAAAACACAGAACATATCCATGTATTTAAAGAATTCATGGGAATAACTTGCTACAAGTTGGTGTGTGTGTGTGTGTTTGTGTAGGGATGAAAGAGAACATTTCATATCCATAGGGAGCAAAGCAAGATAGCCAGCCAAGAAATATAACGACGGAAAATGAAAAGCTTGGTGTTTCTATAAAAGGCTCACAGCCACTGAGTAGACATTCTCTTGATATATTTTGAAGCAAAAATAAATAAATACCACAGACCAATGAAGTCAAATGTAGGCCTGAATACTGATGCGGAGCAACTGATTTCATTCAATGATAGGGAAGATTGCTCTTTGAATTGTCCTACAGATACCATTTTAAAAGCACTCCCTTATGACTCAGTGGTTAAGAAGCTTGCTTTGTTGGCTGGAAGGCTGGCAAGTCGGCAGTTTGAGACCTGGGTAATGCATGCTGGATTGAGTGCCCATCTCTGTCCCAGCTCTTGGGGACATGAAAGGAGTCTCATTTGGGCATTCCCAGAGTGGAGTTTCTTCCGCAAAAATCCTTTCAACCCAGAATAATTTCTGAACCAAAATTATTATACTGCCGTATGACATAGCTTTATTGATTTAGTGTCTTACAATGAAGACAATAGAAGAAGCCGTAACAAGGCTAAACACAACTTTATTGCATGATGGTCAGGGTGAACATGAGGTAATGGCGGACAAACAGCTCTATTTATAGTACACTGTACATTTGAATATCCCAGTGTGGTAGCTCATTGGCTACTGTTCCGCGTGACGTCATAGATCGTCACGCCCATCTTCTCCAGGTGCGGTGTGGCGGGAAGGTTTTCCGCTCTTCAGGTATCCGGGGAATCTGTACCATGTGAGCCGGATGCTCGCTACTGCCCCCTGTGGCCACTTAGCTTGCATCCTTATACAGCTTGCTACAATGTGTCTCTGATTAGATACAATTGGATACATTGATTGGTTACACTCTGTTAAAGGGAACCTTGCAACATTCATTCCATACATAACACCCCTCCCCCCTAGGTAAGGACAAAGTCCTTCAGCCACTGAGGCTTCCCGCATGTTCGCTTTGGGCGAGTGGCAGCCGTGCTTTGACCTGGGGTCCCTGCATGCTCTTGATTACTCTGTCCTTGTCCTGCAATGGGAGAGGGTAACTCATTAGCGATTGGCCGTGAGTTCTGAGCCACAGATTGGGGAGGTCTGGGTGTGGGAGTAAACTCCAGGGACTAAAGCAAAACCCCTCTCTTCGCTAGGACGGGTGGGGGACCACTCCGAAAAATCCCCCCGGTTTCCTAACGCAAAATCTAACTCTTCGAAATCCTCCTCTTCCAAATTGTTCCTGTAACCCAGGGGGCCAAAAGGATGCAGATTTGTGTCATTTCCCTCCCCCCTGTGGTTTGTGTCTCCCCCTTGGGATAAGTGGGTGGGGGAGAACCCTAACGCTGAATTTGCTGCTTGGTCACTCATGTCTTGCCTACCTACTATGCTCCCCCTGAGCTGGTCGGCATGCCTCCTCCAGAGGAGTCCTGTGCTTGTCTCGACATTGTAGGAGACTGGCCCCGTTTGCCCGACCACTACTCCAGGCACACAAGTGGGGCCGCCAGCCGCATAATTTCAGCAATGCCCTGCCTTGCTGATCTCAAAACTCTTGGTGCCCCCCGTTTCTACGTTTCTACCCATGTCCTCTACCCTGGTTGGGTCTAAGCACAAGAGGATCGTGGCGGGTTTCCTCCACATAAGGAGTTCGGCTGGCGACAGACCCAACGCTAAGGGGGTCACACGATACCTTAATAGGAACTGGCAGAGTTGCAAATTCAACTCCCCGGGGCCCATCCGACGCAGCGCGTCCTTCGTTGTTTGCACCAAGCGTTCCGCTTGACCATTTGTAGCGGGTTGAAAAGGGGCAGAGGTGATGTGGCGAATCTTATTTATCTCTATGAAACCCTGGAACTCTGCTGACGTGAAAGTCGTGGCGTTATCGCTCACAAGTACGTCAGGTAAACCAAAGCAGCTGAATACCTTCCGTAATTGCTTAATCATTGCAGCTGATGATGTACTGGCCATCGGGATTACCTCCAACCACTTGGAGTAAGCGTCCACTATTATGAAGAATAGGGTGCCCCTGAAAGGACCCGCAAAATCTACATGCAGACGCGACCATGGCCCCCGGGCTGTGTCCCATTCTGTGTGGGGAAGTCGGGACTCCTCGGGGCGGGTACTCTGGCAGCTCTTGCAAGTGCCAATCATGTGTTCTATGTCTGCATCCAACTTGGGCCACCAGACGTAACTTCTAGCTAGTGCCTTGGAGTGCACGATCCCCGGGTGGCTGATATGCAACATCTTGAGCACCCGAGACCTCAGAACTTTGGGAATTATTACCCGCTGCCCCCAGAGTAGGCAGCCCCATTCTAAGGAGAGTTCATCTCTCCTCCTACCATAAGCCTTGAATTCCTCCATGGGGGAGGTTGCTGGCCACCCCTTTTGTACCCATGAACTGACTAGGGCCAATGACTTGTCTTTCGCTGCAGCTTTCGCGATCTCCGCCGGCAGTATCGGGGGAGACTCTAGGGCCTCGATCAGGAGCACCTGGTGGTCCTGCTCTACTTCGTACTCTGGGTCCCCTGCCTGTGGGAGGGGTGACCTGGAAAGGGCGTCGGCATGGCTGATCTCCTTGCCGGAACGGTAGGTCAACGCATACTGGTACGCATTGAGGAAGACAGCCAATCGCAGCATCCTTGGGGACAAGATCTGCGGGGTTGGCTTGTTAGTGGTGAAGATTCCTAGCAGGGGCTTATGGTCAGTCACGACTGTGAATGGTCTGCCATAAAGAAAGTCATGGAACTTTTTGGTTCCTGCAACAATCGCCAGGGCTTCCCTATCTGTTTGCGCGTAGTTGTGCTCTGCCTTGGACAGGGATCTCGAATAGAATGCCACCGGGGCTTCTCACCCGCCCTCTAGCACGTGGCATAGGACTGCCCCCACCCCCACCGGTTGAGGCATCACAGACTAACACAACGGGTTTCTTGGGATCGAAGTGGGTCAAGACAGCCTCGGAGGATAGAAGCTGCTTGAGCCCTCGGAATGCCCGTTCCTGGCTGTCCCCCCACTACCAAGCCACGTCTTTCTTGAGTAGTTTGTACAGCAGCTCTGCCACCGATGCCTTTTCCGGGAGGAAAGAGTGGTAAAAATGTAGGAGTCCTAGGAAGGAATATAGTTTGGCCTTGGTGGTGGGGCGAGGGGCATTCTGCACTGCCGACACCGTTGATTCTGCTGGCTTGATGCCCTCAGGGGTTATCCGGAAACCCAGAAACTCTACCTCTTCAGTGAAAAACACACACTTATCCTTTCTCAATCTGAGCCCCGCTTTCTCAAACACGGTTAGTACCCGGTCTAACCTTTTGGCCAATTCCTGTCCCCCCCCCCGGCCGTTATCAAAATGTCATCAAAGTAGGGGAAAACACCTGGGAGCCCCTTCAACAACCATTTTACGAGGGACTGAAAAATTCCTGGGGCCAAGTTTACACCAAATTGGAGGCGCGTTACTTTAAAGGCTCTCTTATGAGTAACTATGGTTTGAGCGGCGGCTGCAGCTGGGGTCACCATTAATTGTTGATATGTCTGTGCTAAATCTAGCTTGGCGAAACACCTCCCCCGTGCAAACAGGTGCTAACAGGTGACTTACTACCGGCACCGGGTACGCATTTGGGCAAATTGCCTTGTTAATCGTGCACTTGTAGTCAGCGCAGATTCTGACCTCCCCGTTAGCCTTAAGCGCCGTAACAATGGGGGTTTCCCACTCGGCGGAGTCCACAGGTACCAAAACCCACCAGTTTGTCCAGTTCAGTCTCAATTTTGTCCTTTAGTGCGAAAGGCACTCTCCGTGGCTTGAGCCTGATGGGCCGGATGTTGGGATCCAATTCGAATGAGACTGGGGGCCCCTTGAACTTCCCGAGCCCCTTCTCGAAGACAGCAGGGTGTGCGTTACACACCTCCGAGATCGGGTCAGCCTGCACGGTGTGTATGTCTCCAATGAAAACCCCCAGGGGGCCAAACCACTGTGTCCCTAGGAGACAGCAGGACCCTTCCCTTATGACTACTAGGGGCAACTGCGCGGTGTGCCTCTTGAACTTCACCTTGAACTCCCCCACCCCCAACACTGGGATACTTTTCCCTTGAACGTCCCGTAGATTAGTCTTTAGGGCGTTCAGCTTGGGGCGTGACTTTGGGGGAATACGCAAAAATTCCCGGTGGGAAATGATGGAGTACGACGACCCCGAGTCTATCTCCATTCTAACTGGGACCCCTTGTATCAGTACCTCAACAAAAAAAATGGGGTGCCTCAAGGGCACGCTGTGAACCGCCTGGTCGTGGTTGTCGGGAACTCGTCGAGACACACGGTGCTCCTGCGGCTCGTCGTCGTCGAAGATCCTGCCGATCCCGTCTGCTTTCCGTTGGGGCCGTTCTGCCTGGCCCTTGCCATCGTCCCGATGCCGCCTGCAGACCTTTGCGATGTGCCCGCACCGCCCGCAGTTGTGGTACTCCGCCTTCTGGAATGGGCACCAGCTCCAGTCATGGGATGCTCCGCATCCGTCGCAGCGGCGGTCCTCCCTGGCACGGTCTTGAACCTCGGGCCTCCTTTGCACCCGCTGCATGTCGTTGTCCTTGCTGAAGTCGGAGATGGATGTGGTGGACTCGGAGGGCCCCTAGTCTCCATGGGAGGAACAGCTGTGGACTGGCACCGCCGGCGGGGGGGGGGGGCAGTCACCGCGGTCCTGGCCCGGCACACCCGTTCACCTTGTTGCACTGACTCGGCGGCTTGGGCAATGCGCAGGACATGCTCAAAGGAGATCCTTGGCCAGTAATTTTTTCCTGGCCCCCTCATCTCGCAGGCCCAGCAGGAGCCTGTCTCGCAATGCCTCACTGAGGGATGCTCCCCACCGGCAAGGCATGGATGGCAGCTACCCTCAGAGTTGCCACAAAGTCGGCCAAGGACTCACCGGCCCGCTGGCACCGCTGCTGAAAGGCCAGCCTTGCCAGGAACACCGACACTTTCGGGCGAAAGTGCTTCCTCAGCTCGATGAGGATCTCGTCTAGGGGTACCTTCCTGAGCGGCCTTGGCGTCAGGAGGTTCATTGCCAGCTCTAGCATTTCCAGGCTGCACTGGGCCAGTAGGAATGCTCGGCGCTGGGCTTCCTCCTCGATGCCCTCGAGGTCCATCGCATATAGGAACTGCTGTTCGTAGAGTTCCCATTTCTCTGGCTTCATGGTGTCGAAAGGCGCGATGTTCACTTTTCGGGACGCCATCCCACCTTCATCGCCAATTTAGTGTCTTGCAATGAAGACAATAGAAGGAGCCGTAACAAGGCTAAACACAACTTTATTGCATGATGGTCAGGGTGAACATGAGATAATGGCAGACAAACAGCTCTATTTATAGTACACTGTACATTTGAATATCCCGGTTTGGTAGCTCATTGGCTACTGTTCCGCGTGACATCATAGATCGTCACGCCCATCTTCTCCAGATGCGGTGTGGCGGGAAGGTTTCCTGCTCTTCAGGTATTCGGGTAATCTGTACCATGTGAGCCGGATGCTCGCTACTGCCACCTGTGGCCACTAAGCTAGCATCCTTATACAGCTTGCTACAATGTGTCTCTGATTAGATACAATTGGATACATTGACTGGTTACACTCTGTTAAAGGGAACCTTGCAACATCCATTCTATACATAACAATTGGGGAGCATTTCACTGTACCCAGGGTTATTTTCTGCTTGTGGACCAATAATAATTATAAGCGTTAGCATAGAAAATCTCTTCCACTAACAGCAATCCATCTCTCTGGACTAACTCACCAGGTTATAAACAGCCAAACAATTTAACGCCACTATCATGAGCTCAGGCTGTGGCTCTCAACCAGTGGCACGTACAGCGTGATTCTTCTTGGTTTCCATTCAAAGAGATCAGAACTAAAGGCGATATCAGAGCTCTGTTAGATGAACACTGGGGCCCATTAGTGAACTATTTGGAGTCTGTAGGGCAACTCAAAGTATACAGGCACCACTAGTGGGTCACAAAAGTAGGCTTAGAGTTCAGCAACATGGGAGTTTATCCTGCTCTATAGCCTCCTGCTAGAATGGTTGGGAGCACTCTTGAAAATGTTGACTACAAAATGCTTTTGTTCAAGCATTCAGAACTGTCCGTAATGCGGCCCAGGCTATTCAAGACTGGTCTAGGATTGGAAGCTACTGTTTATTTGTAGCGATTTAGGATCATTCAAGTTGAACACATGTTCTTGATGTGTGATTGCCTAGCTCACACCAACACCAATTTGCCAGTTTGGGAAGTGGTTTAATAAATGAGCCACTTCCAGATATTAGAAAATTAATGACTTCCTCTGCTTGGCAGAAGGCAAAGGAAGTGATTTTTTTTCTATTTAAGACTATTGCTGATGCATTTTGTCAATTATAAAATAAAAACTATTTTTTTTCTTCACTTGCAATTTGAGAAACCCGATGAGACATTTTAAATATATAACTGACATTACATCAGCAATAGTCTTAAACAGGAAAAAAAAATCACTTCCCTTACTCTTGGCAAAGTAAGGGGGAAAGTAATTAATTTGCCAGTATTTGGAGGTGGCTCGTTTATTAAGCCCCTTCTTGATATTAACTGTAGAATGGCAGGGTTTGATTAGAATGATCTAATCAAGCCCATGCCCTGATTCCAAAGCAATCCAGGCTAGATAGCTCCTCGTGCTAAGGTAACTGCACTCTCCCAGTGTTGTATATAAGGATTTATTGTGTTCAAATGTAAAACTGTGCCAAACCCGGAACCCGGAAGCATGCCATTTCTAAAGGCACCAAATTCAAAGCTGTGTCAAAGCGGGAAAAGACTGAACTCTGTATGTCCTCCGGAAGCCCACCTAAATGTATCTTGTTTTGTAACGGTCCAAACACTGTATATATATTGGCCACCCCTGCAGATAGTCACCAGTCCGGAACCTGAGCTGAATAAAGATCACTCAGTTTAACCCAATCCTGCTGGTTAGAATACTTCTTTGTCCGGACTCAACACCCAGTGGGACACAAGAATTTTCATAGCCATTCATTTCCTCCCCTTACGCCAAATGTGACCTGCTGTCTCCTACCAACCTTAGCCATTTTTTGCTCAGCCTTGCCTTTGCAGTCTTCATTTCCTCCCCGCTTTTCTCTCCCCTTGCCCGGCCTGTCAAATTACTGTAGGAGATACAAAGTCAGAATGGGCGCAAACATGTAAACATGTAAATGTCTCTCCTGGAAACTGCAAGCATTTTATTTTTAGAATGGTAAGACTCAGGGTTTTGCTTTTTTTTTTTTAACAGAGGAACTGATGGAGCATAAGACAAAAAAGGCTGAGAAATATGGAGCTAATACAACTTGTAGCCTTAGTCCAGTCCTGGCTCTTTCCTCTCTTCCAACACTAAACTTGTCCATAAGGCAGCCAGTGTTTGCAGTAGGCAAAGAGACAGGCAACAGGCCTTCTGGTGTTCGGACTGGCCTGGTCTAATTCCTCCTGCCAGGGAAGAACATTGTTTTCCAGTGCTATTGAAGTGACAAGTTTAGTCATGGACAAGACTTCAGCCAACAATCCACTCTGGTGCCTACAGCAGCAGCAATTCATCCTGCAGTTTATCTGCGACTTGGCAGGGAGAAACGAGTGCTTGTTTATAAGAGTGCCAATATCACCTTCAGCTACAATTTACTTTGAACAGAAATAAAGCAGAAGCAAATTTTTCTTCACAGTCTTTTCAACCAGCTGCTGTACTCCAAGAGTCCCTTCTGTCCTAGCTGAGATATAACTGAGACATTTGCCATAAGAATTTTAATTTCAATCTTAATCCAAGTTGTGTCTCTCTCTCTCTCCTCTCTCACTCACTCACTCACACTAGGGCAAAGAGAAAACACCAGCTCTGCCACTGGACCAGTCAGATGGTTGTCCCGAATGTTGTTTGGAACGAGCCTTATCCTCCTGCCAGAATTTAGCTGAAAAGCATAATCTGGAGTCAATCAGATGCTTCTCTTCTATTTTAATAATTATATTTATCACTGTACTAGGGAGAACACAAGAGAGGAAGTAACAATCTTAGAAGCCTTTCTAATACAGGTATTGTACAAACAAAACAAAACTATTCTACAAGCCCATAACCTTACGTAAAAGTATTGCCTCAATTATACAAGACTAGCAACATAGCATATTATAGTGTTAAACATATATTGATATTGATTTTGGATGGTTTTTAAAATTAAAAATGCAGGAAGCTAGACTACACCAGTTGCACACAGTAAGAAACAAAAAGTACAGATTGCTACAGTGAATCATTCAAGGTAAAAAACAGGAAAAAATTGCAGGAAGGAAAAGAATGTAGTGGCTGAAAAGCTGTGGAGACTCCCCTGCATGCAATGCAACATCATCTTAGAGCCACCCCCCCCCCAATTTTTTAAAATAGTCACAACAATGTCCAATCTCTGTCGGGAAAGGAAAAACGGGATGTGGGGGTGGGCAAACTATATTTTTGTTAGCTCTCTAATTCTATTCTAGTTTAAGATAACTTTCTTCCTTTATAACCAGATTGATTGCTCGATGCAAATAACAAAGCTGCACAGGATCATACATAGTTAGACGTGGGGAAATGCAGAGTAATGTAATACAAGCCACTTTTCAACATTTAGTAAATGACATAAAAATGACATAAAAATAAGATTCCTACCTGGGACATGGTTGCAGCGCTAGTAGCTCTCTCGAGTAACCATCCAAACTCTGTGGTAGCCTACAAAGACCAATTTATATAGTCTCCTGTGTGAGGTCATGCTACTGGGTCATCTTCCCAAACTAGTTTCTGGAGTGTTTTGAGTCGACGGAGACTTGTTGTTGAGAGGTTTATTCTTAGCCGTGACTGAGGGTTGTAGTATTTACTGAACGGTATGACCAGAGTGAGAAGAACTGTACAAGTGACAAGAGAAGACAGCTGGGCCGACAGAACTATGCGAAAGTCTTGTCCTGCCTGCTTCGGCTGAGTCTTTCTTCCAAGGAAAACCTCCAAGCCTCTATTTATAGCTTTAAAGAGCAATGCTTTGTATCAATGATGCTTCCACGTGGGCAGCACCACTAAAACATCCATGTGCAGATCCTGTGGTTTTTTTTTAAAAAAAAAATCACATACCTGTAGGACGGAACCAGATGTCCAGTTTTTTCCTCCTCATACTAACAATACAGAGAGCGGGTAGGGTTGGGAGACATCTTAGCAAAAGGCAGGAAGCAAATGCTGAGCTCTTTCCACATCTGCTAAACATATTCTGCAAATCACCCCTCCTTTGGGCCATTTTATAAATTAATTCCTGTCTCCACCGCCCTGTAGTGGGCCTCCAGAACAATAGCAATGACACTTCTATACCACCCCATGGCACTTAGTGCACTCTCTGGGTGGTTCACAAGGCAATTAGTATTTTTGCATCCAACATGCTGGTAACTCATTTTACTGACCTCGCTGCAGTTAGATGAGATCAGTATAGTTGGAGAAGAAGGAATATGGATAATAATAATTTCTTGTCAGAGATTACTCTGGGTTGAAAGGATTTTTGTTGAAGAAACTCTGCTCAGGGGATGCCTGAATGAGGCTACTTTCATGTCCCCCATGGTGCAGCTCTCGGGTATCAAAACCTGACCTTCCAGTCTCCAAGCTCAGCGTCTTAACCACTAAGCCACCAGGGGAACTGCTAGGAATATGGACGAAGAGAAACAAGCTGAAATACTCTAGATGGGACAGGCTCCTTTTGACTGCAGGTATTTCCAGTGGGAATAAAGGCATTTAAATAGTGTGGGTTGGGGACTCCCATCTGCAAAGCCAAGTGAAGTTGGGGATTACCCTTGAATCCAGCACTACCTCTGCACAAGTGGCTCACAACTCGGCCACCAGGATGTTGGTAAAGCACAGAAGGAGAGCACATCTTCTATAATTGGTCTCCCTTTGTCCGCTGGTCTAATCATTGAGATCTGCTGGGGAGTCCCCCTTCCACGTTCCAAGATGTGGAGGCAGCTCTCCTTGCTGTTGTGGCACAGCGGCAGAATATCCTCCCTTTGGAAGCTCATTTGAGGATGCTATTGGTTTCCTTTTAGCATCAGTTTGAAACATGGCTGCTCATCTAAGCCTTTGTGGTTGAATGATTTTGGCTTGTGTAGGCAGTGGCATTCTTTCAAATACAGTATTTATGGTTTTAAATCAATGGGACTTGGCTTATGTTTCATGTTGTTTAAATGTTATGAAACCACTTTCAAAATTGTTTTCTGTTGTTTGTACTGGAATCTGCCATGAGATATTTTGGTATAGGACAGGACATGAATATTCTAAATGAATAACCCCCATCAAATTGCACTGTCCCAATTTGCTACATGCTTCAGTTTAAAGGGCATATGTCTACTGAGATCCAAAGTGCCTGAGGACCTGACAATCAAAATTGCTTCTCTGTGGGAAAATCCACTAACCTTGGGCATGTGTGTCTTCAAAAAACACTATTAAAATATTTTCTGCAAATCTTTCACAAAATCTTACTGTCTTTATTCTAAGTCAAGATTTCTCAACCTTTTCAAGCCACACACACGCTGGACCATGCCCTGTCAGACAGCTGAGTGGGCCAGACTGGTGGTTCTCCCTGCTGTAAATGCTGCCGAAAAACGCATCCACGGCTGTCATAAATGCATTTACGACAGCTGTGGGCACATTTACGGCTGCCGTAAACATGTACTAGTGACATGAAACCTGACACAAAACTACACAATCAGTATAGGCAACTTCAATATATGCCATTGCACTCCAACCATTGCTTAGACAGCCTGAAAATATAACAGTTCTAGAATGCTTTGCCTAAAAAAAAAAAATCTTGGAGGTTTCTGCTTATTTTTGAGGCTGCAAAAATGGCCAAGGAATGCATGCAGCTTGTTTGATGCTCAACCTAGTGTAAGGCAACATCCAGTAGAGGGAAAGCACAGGACAATGGCATCTATCCACTGAAATGGATCCAGCGGTGGATTCTCCATCACCATATCAGACATCACAGTTTCTGCTCTTATTTGTTTGTTTGTTTGTCATGCTTCTATTGCTCTTGTTGCACCTAAAATGCTGAATAGGTCTGGTCTGCCTTGCAGAGAAGAATTTATGAGAACCCGGGAGAGTTGCAGACAGTGTTTGCTTTAAAGCAGGCATGCTTTCCCACAGGAATTTCAGACTTCCGTCCGTCCGTCCGTGTGTGTGTGAAATTTTGAAACTACCAGTAGAGGTCTCTGACTTTCTAGAGTATCATTTTAAAATTAGAACTGAACTCAGTACTGGAAGTAGTACTTTTTTATGCTTTCTTTGAGGTGGTGGCTTTGCAGCACCCAGGTTTTCTGGATATGATACTAATTATCTAGATCCAATTCAATCTAGCTTCAGAGCTGGCTAGAGCAGGGTTCCCCAACATTTGGGTTTTGGACTTCAATTCCCAGAAGCCTAAGTCAGTACACTGGCTGATCAGTGCTTTGGGGAATTGACTCAAGCTTCTGGGAATTGAAGTCCAAAGCCCAAAGGTTGGGGAACATTGGGCTAGACTGCTTTGGTCATTTTGGTGGATGATATACACTGGGAATTAGACAGGGGATTGTTTTGCTGTTGGTTCTACTGAACATCTTCATATCATTGACCATGGTGTCCTTCTGGATTATATCTCTGGAATGGGACTTTGATGCACTGCTTTACAGAATCTCTAGTTCTTCCTGAAGGAACAAGCACAGAGACTGACGCTAGAGGACTCATATTCAAAGTGTTGGCCTTGGCCTGCAGGATTCCTCAGGACTCAATTGTGTTCCCCACATTATTTAACGTACAGATGAAACTGCTGCCAGATGCTGTCCAAAACTTTGGGCTTCAGTGACACCAATGTGCACTCAAGTCCCATTTCAGACACTCAACTTGATTGCTCATCTCTACTTCTAAGGAAGCTGTTTTGATTCTAAATCGGAGTCTGGGGTCAGTAACAGATAGGATGAAAGCAAACAAGCTTAACCCAGACAAGATGCTCTTGATCAGCCCAGAAGCTGATTAGGTAAAGGTCTCCCTTGCTCGAAAGCCCATCGTCTCCAACTTTAGGGGTTGGTGTTCATATCCAATTACAGCCCAAAAGCTAGCGCTGTCTGCATCTGCAGATGTTTTCGTGGCCATGTGGCAAGCATGGCTACACACTGGAGCACACCGAATGTTACCTTTCCCACCAAAGCAGTACCTATTTATCTACTTGCAATTTCTTGCTTTTGAACTGCTAGGTTGGCAGGAGCTGGGACACTCCGTAGTGCAGCACTCAGGTCTCGGACTGCTGACCTTCCAATTGTCAAGTTTGGCACCTAAACCACTAAGCCACCGCAGTCCCTAGAAAATGATTAGGTAATATCAATTCATGCTGTGCTAAAAAATAAATAAATCAGACCTACAGCTTGGGCATGCCTTCGGATTCATCCTTGAGGTCAAAGCCCAGGTCTAAGCAATGCCAAGGTCTGTGTTGGCAGTTAGAACTAGTGCCACTGTTGCGTCTGTTCCTTGAGATGTCAGATCTGGCCACATGCCTGAGTTATATTCCTTTCTAGAATTCTGTACCTTGCACTACAAGTTGTTGTTTTTGGAAAAATCTATAGAAACATCTGCAGCCTCAGGATGCAGCATCTAGGATCCTGACCCAAAAGTTGCAAGAAGAGAAAGTTCTTGCTACATACACTTAACTGGTTACTTCCTTTCTGGGCACAGTTTAAAGTCCTGGTTTTAAAGCCTTACATGGCTTCTGGCTAGACTATCTGAGGGACTGTTTCTCTCCATAACTATTTTAATTTCTTTGGCATGAGCCCTTCTCCCAGTTCCACAATCACCAGGCATACCTGGAGCAGACACAAGACAGCCATGTTCTGACGGCTGTGACACTCCTTCCTGTGGCTAATCAGCTGGGCCCGTCCCTGTCTTCTTCCTGCTGATAGGTAAAGACCTTCCTCCTCAGGGAGACTTTTAATATGTACATTGCTGCCGAGGAAGGGATAGTAAAGTACAGTAAGTAAATATTGCACAGGAAAAGAAATTATGTTCTTTTTCTCTGGTGCTAAGAGATTAACTAGGCTGCAGAACAATTTCCCTTCTCCATGGTAAGCAACCTGGGGAACACCCAAAGTTTTGTTTTTACATTTTACTTACAAGCCTCCCCAAACAAGAAATTACTGTTCTAAATCTCCAGGGTTGCAAGTATTTTACCATAAATATAAGGCACAGAGATGACTACATTGGCTTTCCCTGGGTTACAAAAAAGTCAACTATTTTGCAGTATCTACTGCCAATTAAAGTTCTGCTCAATAGGCAGGGTGTGAGTTGAAAGCAAGTAGCAACAAACAGATATTGTCAAAACTTTATTGTAAACCATTATTTAGGTACAATACATAACTTATTTCATTTTAATGAAACACCATCTGTCAAACATGATCCGGAGGACATCATGGTTCACAATGTTAACCGCTCCAGGCAGATCTTCACCTTGATTTTGAACACCAAAAGCCCACACACCACTGATTACAAAGCAACAGATCCAAACTTCTGCTCTGCCACAGTGTGAGAAGTGGTGCTAGGGGAAAGGCAGAAGCACTGAAATTCACATCTCTGCCCCTTTAGCCAACAGGAAGCCTCTGCTGGATTCCAGTTTCCCTTGTGGCAATTTTTCCATTCATAGAAGAGCAATATAAAGAGTATCCCTTTTTCAAATAATAATAATAAAATACTGAAGTTTTATTTTGAAAGCCACAGGAATTTCCATCCATTAAACTGGAATCTTCAGACGTTTCCCTGTCTTGTCTCTTATGATTCCATGTTACCTGGACCAGTATTGCAACCATCACAAGCATTTAAACAGAAGCTGGACATCTGTCAACAGCTACGCACATAGGATACAGATTTCAGCTTTCAAATAAGACATTTTAATGGTGAACTGTCCCCCACCACATTGTTTCCCTTCTAGCAAGGCATAGTTAAAAACCTAAACACACACTCAAGGGGGAATGAATATAGAACAGTATGCACTTTGTTCTAGTTTGGTTCACAATTCAACGAGTATGAGGTCTTTCCCTGAAGAGAAGCTTATGACATGTCCTGTTAGCAACATTAAATGTTTAGCACTTCGCTAAAGTCAGGGTGTGTGTAAATACATTAAACTCAGAGAATAAAGTTTACAAAAGGGCCACAAGATTTCTCCCCACAAAATCATGTTGGACTCCTGATAGCAAAAAAACAAACCAACAGCCAATGATATATTTCATTTGACAAAGAGAAACTACAAGCCTGTCAAATTTGGCCCTGTGCTACATTTCTTTAAGTGCAAACCAAATTGAATCACAGTCGTGTTAGAGTAGCAAACAGCACAAACAGAAGAAATCCCCACAGTCTCCTTGGGATCAGATCTTGACTTACCCAGCAACTTGGACAACAAAGTGAACACAACCTTTCAAGAACAAATTGCACCTTGTCTACTTTCTCTGGCACGTTCAGATTTTCTCAGCTCATTAAGTAAAAGCCAATACATTCAAATTCATGTAACAGCAAGACAAAAATGAAGCACTGGGTATCTCTGAAAAGAAACAAGGATAATCCCATTTTCTGAATTTCAGTTAAACTGATTCTTCTTGTTTCTGCAAAGGGACAAAGTGCAACTAAATAAACAAAACACAGTGGAACCTCATACAACAATTGCCCTGTATAGCAATGAAATCGCATAACAATTAGGGTGTTGGTTTTTTTTTTGAGGGGATGGTGTCCAGCATAACAATTTTCCCTATGGAAAAAAAAGCATACAACAATTTTTCAGTGGGAAAAACCACTTAGCAAAAAAAAAAAATGTTGTACGATGCATCCCATAGGGAAAATCATGTATTGCATGTATTGTATAGCATTTTTTTCATACAACGAGCCCCATGGAACGGATTTAAATCGTTGTATGAGGTACCACTGTAGTTCATAGAATAACTTAGAGTAAACACTGTGTTTAACCCACCCTTCAATGTCTTCACACAGAATTATATCCCATAGTGTCAGTCTGGTCAGGTTACCTTGTTATGCCAATAGAGTAGACCATACTGCCAGCTACTCAAAGCTGAGTGTCAGGCGGCGGTTAACTAACCTGACAACCCCGAGGACTAACAGCCTTGGGTGCCGAAGTCCACAGGGAAGGGTGATGGTCCCCAAGTGGATTAAATCCCACTTGAATCCATCTTGATGGAGGGCAGCAGCTTCATCAATCCTGGCCTGGGGCTGAGGAGGACTTTGTGTGCCAAAAGGGCTCAGGACCAGAAAGTGACTGGTGGAACTGGATCAGTGGTACGGGTGTCATGCTGCAATGCAGAAGGAAGCTGAAAGGCCACTGCGTTATATTATCAGGATGGTCTTCATTGCTGATCACCATGAGGATGGCCAATATTTGGATTTGGAAAAAGAAGAAGAAGAAGAAGTGTCCTTCTACCCACAGAATTAACATTACTGGCAGATCAACCACCTTTCTTCAATTCTCCCCAAACCACTCTGGAATGCTAGGTACCCTCAAGGCTAGTTTTCCAGGTGACATGAACTGATAGAGGAAAATGAAGAGAATCTTCAGCTGCATGGTTGCAATTGAACTTGTTTTAACACACAGTAGATAATCTTTGGAACTCACTACCACAATATGTGATGACTATTAGCTCAGACAGCTTTTTAAAGGATTCAGAGAAATTTGTGGGTAATCAGCCACAATAGATATATAGATGGCTAGGCAGCCATTTGATATCACTCTGTAGTTAAGTCCTGGGAACTTAAATGCCATTAGTTTTATGGGCTGCTTGATACTCAAAGGATGACCATGGCTGAAAACTGAAGGCTACACTAGATTGCCTTTGATGTCGCCCACCAAGATAATGCTTAGCAATTCTTTAATATGGCCAATATGCACTTAATGGGAGCTGAACATTTTTAGGTGGTGCCTTTGAACAGTAGTGCTTCACTTTGTCAGACAGCTACAAGGCATACAAAATGCACATCCTTGCAATGCACAACAATTTAGGTTAAAAAAGGCAAAAAATGGTATCGTCCTCTCTTCAGATCTTTGTATTAAGCTACTTTATGGGGGCTGGTGCTATTCGATATAAACAGTAAGTCTGAGGGCTATTTAAAGACAGACAAATATTTAAATGCAGTTAAGGCTTTTGGTTTGCTTGTTTTCAAGAACCCCCGTCCCAATCCTGTTTGAAACAGACATCTTACTTGATTTAAGCCACAGGAGGAAATGAATAAAATTAAGTTTTCAATTGAGTCAGATGTCACTCGAATGAACAGATAAATGGTACATAGCAGGCATCTCTCTCCATTAGCTTCACTCCCTCAAAGAATATTCCATTTCTCAGACCTTAGTCCTACCACACAACTACAATGATGTCTGTTAATGTCTGCATGATTTGACAAACTGTACCTGCCAGGCTGCACACCAAGAATCTCACACAGATGTGAAACATATATCTGCCTTGGGATACAATGCTCAAAAAGAACAGTGATTCACAGAATTAGAAAGAAACAGTTAAAGTATAAAAGCAAATAAGTTAGGAGGCAACATTAATCAAGGGCATTTCCCCACCTCATAAAAGAGGTTTTATTTAGCTTGACAGTTCAATAAATATTGGCTTCCCTTCCTGTCCTTCACCCTTCCTGTGGGCAGGAAGGTACCTCTGGGAATAAAGAGAAGCCAACCTGGGACATGCAGCTCCAGCATCATCCACAGTGCTGCTTCTCTCCACCCACAACCCTCTCACTACCACTCGACCAAATGCTCCATTGTGCCTAACGGTGAGAGCTGGCTCTGCTCTTAGGGGCAGCAAACTAAGTGCTGTAAATACTGCTTGCCTCAGAACTACGCCTATTAAAATGGAGCAGGACAGGGAACAGAATTGTGCAACGGTTTCATGCTCCGAAACCAGCAACCTGTGTAGCTTACCACATTTAAGGCAGACTACATATTATAAAAACTGTAAAAAAAATCTGCAAAAGTTCTCAGCTCTGTTAGTTTTAAGGCTTGAAATACAGTCTCATGTTCAGATACCAGACATACAAATATACTCCCCCTCCCTGAAATCACTGTTTCGTGGTATCAGGAAGCTTACAGGAGGAGGATCCCTTAAATTCCTTATGCAAATATTCCATTGACACAGACATCCTTTCATTAATCACAGGATAACTGCAGAAGCTTGAACCTTGATCATTTACTGGATGAATGTATTTCCTCTGTTATACCTCTGCTATAATCCAACTAAAGTGGGACTTTAAAAACAAACTGAAGAATAAGCGGTTAGTGGAATTTTATGTCAATTAATTGAAACATACTGAATATTAACCAGGATTCTTTGAGAAAGGGCAGAATTACAATGCCTGTTACAACAGTACTCAGAATTCTCCATCACACGATGGATCTCTAATCTTTTGGTTGTTGTTTTTTAAAAGGATGTTGCTTAAGCTTTGGAATAACTGAGATGTAAGATATGACTTAAAAGTACTTAAGAAACCACCATGTTTAAAGCCTTTTCACTGTCCAGTTGACATACTGTACATACTGTAAGAAACCACTGCAGATATTTGTTGCTTGTATGGTAAAGTGCACAGACCCATACAATTATGGAACTCCTCCACCCATATTTCAGAGGTCACTAGAAGTGTAACCTACCAAGCAGTCCCGCTGCTCAGGCCCCGTCTGGTTCAAGACAGGTTGCTAAACCAGCCCCATGGAAGATGCTGTATCTTTAACAGCCACTTGGCCATCATTTCCCTGTCTTGGAATTTTACTCTCTTATATGTGACCCTGACAACTTTGCTGAAGTCTGACCTTTCCCCCACTTACAAAATAAGTAACAGCATTATGTTCCCTGACAAAGAGAATCCATAAATATCCCGGTATGAAAATAAAACTTAAATATAAAAGCTCAAAACAGATTAAGGGAGATTTGGAAAGGGGGAAAAACTTTGTCCAGCCTATTAGTTCCAAAGGTAGTCTTACATAATTAATTCGTATAGGAATGTGAGGTTACAATTTGTAACCGTAAAACTCTTATGTTTAGGAATATGCTGCAAAAGTCAGGTTTTTAGCATTACAACATACTGACTCGGGTTTTGTTAATCCTGATGTCCGTTTCCGTATATTGTTCAAGAACCAAAGCTGAAAGGATGATGTTCTATGATCTCTCTTCTGAAGGATCCCCCGTCCCATCACCTTGGGGACGCACATTTTTCCACGTGTGATGAGAAGATACTCTTGCATATTTGGCCAGTGTTTCCATAGTGCAACTGAACAGGTAGCTTTTCCGACGGTAAGAGTGTTCCCTTGATCTGTGTCACAGTCTCTTGGCAACAGGCATTACTGTGGCTGGATGAAAAGCCACTGACCATGGAGAGTTCAGTCATCAACCTGCACATTTACAGGCTAGCGATGTTGTCATACAGGCAGACCAAATCGATGCTTCTTTTTCTTTATGGATTTTAAATTAGTTAGTCTGCGAAGATCTTCTTCGACATCTGATTCCTCCATTTCATCATCGGCTGAAATCAGGATCTATGGGGGGGGGGGGGGGGAAATGGCATTTAATGAGAAAGAACTAATTTTTTTTTCACATTCTCATCAAAAGTGTTTTCAAGCTCAAGATATCTTTAAAAAAGAAGTTTATAACTAATATGCATGAAATGAACATAAATCTTATTGTTACCTTTAACCTTACCACTCACCTAAGCTTTTCAAAGGAGCACAAAATGAGGATCTGAAACAAGCTATGTCTTTATAACAGGTGTTCCAAACCTAAGCCCCATGGGCCGAATCCGGCCTGCAGCGCCATTTCATGTGGCCCCCCCACCCCTCCAAGGACATTCGAGAAACAGAATGACCACCCTTTGAAGCTGTTGGGACAAAATGGCCACCCCCATCATGCAGGCAGGGCAAAATGGCCATCTGGCCCTCAAAGTTGATGGAGAGAGTGAGACCCGGACCCAGCTTGAAAAGGTTGGGAACCCATGCTTTATAGTAAAATCGGTTACCATATTTTTGCTTAAAATTTGCACTTACGAGTTTGTGGGGACTTCTACTATTTGTCAGCTTTCCAAATTTCTGTCAAGAAGGCACAAGTGATGTGAGCAGATAAGTGACAAAATGTTTCTGAACGCTTGGGACTGTTTGCTATTATGTGAAGGAACTACCTTCAATAAAAGGTTTTGCTTACCTCTGTGTAATGTTTGGCAACTCCAGACAAGACAAAAAACTTTTACAAAGAGAATGGGCAGCTCATTATTTTCCTACGTAAGCTTTGGGTGAAGCAAATCATTATCATTTATTAAATACACCCTTTCAAACTCTCGCAATAGAGATTGTGGGGCAGAGATTCCCCCTTGCCACATTTACACTCTTCTGTAGTGGCTCAAGTGGCTAAGACGCTGACTGGGAGGCGGAAGGTCAGCAGTTCGATTCCCGAGTACTGCAGGACGGTATGAGCTCCCGTCTTTGTCCCAGCTCCTGCCAACCTAGCAGTTCGAAAGCAAGACATTGCAAGTAGATAAATAGGGACCACTTCGGTGGAAAGGTAAACAGCGTTCCATGTGCTCCATTGTCTAGTCATGCCTGCCACATGACCACGGAAACGTCTGCAGAAGCAGACAGTGCTGGCTCTTCAGCTTTGAAACAGAGATGAGCAGTGAACCATAAAACCAGTCAAGTAGTTTGTCTTCATGACCATATGTTATATGACAATATGTTATGGATGCTTTTTGTACAAACATTGTGGAATAAAAATTTGTAAATGTGCTGGCTGGCACAGCAGGTGTGGGGTGCTGCCGGTGGGGCAGTCCCCCCCGGCTTATGTGAAGACGGTTCGGGTTTTTAGTTTCAGTTTTAATTCATTGTGGCTGTTGGGAGGGTATTTTAACGGTTTTTAAACGTTAAATGTTTTTGTCATTTTATTGTTGTGGAGATGTTTTATATTTGAATGTTTTTATGATGATTGTGAGCCGCCCAGAGTTGCTTCACCGAGGGGGTGGCAATAGAAATCCAATAAATAAAATAAAAAAGGTAAAAGTCACCCTTGCTTGAAAGCCAGTCATATCTGACTCTAGGGTTCAGTGTTCAGCTCTGTTTATAGCCAAAGAGCCAGCGCTATCTGTGTTCGCAGACGTTTCTGTGGACATGTGGCAGGCATGAATAGACACGGGAGTGCATGGAACGCTGTTTACCTTCCCACTGAAGTGGTACCTATTTACCTACTTGCAATTTCTTGCTCTCGAACTGCTAGGTTGGCAGGAGCTGGGCCAGAAATGGGAGCTCACTCCATCATACAGCACTCAGGTCTTGAACTGTTAACTTGCCAACCTTCCAGTCATCTAGTTCAGCAAGATTAGAGCTTCACAAACAAGAAAACATATAAAGAGACCAAGCTTTGACCAAACAATCTGGACCATTCAAGTTTGGTAATAATGTTCCAACTTGCTTCCTTGAAGGCAAAATAAAAATCCAACCATATTGAGGGCTGAACAAGAAAGATTAGGAATATAGCCAAGCTCCGAAGCAAAAATGGAAATTACAAAACATGCATAGTAACAAATGGCAAGGGAATGAAGCACAAACGGAGAAAACCTGCCTCCGACTCTGATTCCTCATGAGACGCTGCTCTCCTGTATCGAACCTTGCTTCCGTTCCTGGAATCTTGCCCTAGTTCTTTCTCTTCAAGTTTGGCTTTTGTCTTCCCTTTCTTCATCAGGAAATTATCAACTACCCAGAACATTAATGCCTGTTACACAGAAGAAGTCAATGTTACACCACCTGTCATTATAACAAGCAGCGGTTAAATTCAACACACTCCTCACACATTCCTGTATACATTAAGTACAATCTCCCCAAATCTCCCACCCGATAGTTAATTAGGGTTTTAAAAGTTACTATGGTATCTGGTCAGGTTATTCTGCTATAATAGAGTAGACCATACTGCCAGCAACTCAACACTGAGTGGCAGGCGGCGGTTACCTAACCTGACAACCCTGAGGACTAATGGCTTGGGTGCTGAAGTCCACAGGGAAGGGTGATGGTCCCCAAGTGGATTAAATCTCACTTGAATCCATCTTGATGGAGGCCAACATCTTCATCAATACTGGCCTGGGGCTGATGAGGACTTTGTGTGCCAAAAAGGCTCAGGACAAGAAAGTGACACATGGAACTGGATCAGTGGCACGGGGGGTCATTCTGTGATGCGGAAGGCAGATGAAAGGCATTATATCCTCAGGACAGGTTTCATGGCTGATCGCCATGAGGATAGACAAGATTCAGATTCAGCAGAACAACAAAAAGAAGAAAAGTTACTAATCCGTCAAATGTGGATAGTATTAATGATAAACTCAGCTTAGGTCTTGGATGTGACTTTTTGCTGGTGGAAGGGCTTTGCCTCCTCACAACACCATCCTGCATTCAGATCCTCTTTTCAGATTCTGTCTGTATCTTGCTGGGCAAAAGAGGGCAGAGAGGTGTCTAAAACTAGATCCAACCCCCGTATTTGCATTTTTTTTAAAAAAATACATAGAAAATGCTTGTTTATACTAACATTTACAAAGAAAGGGACTATCAGCATGACAATAGCCAGTTCCAGCTGAGGATTCTCTATAGGATTGAGTAAAGCTACCTGGAAAGAGAGAACACAGTACTGTATATGAATATCACAGAATAACACAGTTGTATTAACTTTGTTTCCAAGGATTTAGCTACAATGCGATTTGTGTTTCTGTAGCGTTTGCTTAATTTGCTGTGTCTAACTGCAGTTTGCTGATAAAGTGCCAGGTTGCATCTCAGTCTCTTGTCGCCACAAGTGAGACACATCTGTTGTGGCAAATTACCAAGAGGATTACAGCTGCCATGCATTATATGCCGTAGTACTGGCTTAAGAGAAAGTAAGGTTGAGAAAGTAAGGAGCCCTGGTGGTGCAGTGGTTAAACTGCTGTCCTCCAATCAAAAAGTTGTGAGTTTGATCCTGGCCAGGAATCAAGGTTGTCTCAGCCTTCCATCCTTCTGAGGTCAGGAAAATGAATACCCAGCATGTTGGGGCCAAAATGCTAATTAACTTGTGAACCGCTCTAAGTGCTATGGGGCGGTATAGAAGTGTGATTGCTTTGCTTTGGAACCATTAAATTGCATCTTCTGTACTGTTGTTAGGTTTGTTTAAATGGCAACACCAAGGCTAAAGGACAATTAAAAATCTATTTCCTATTCAGATATTTCAAAAATGAATTGGACATTAAATATAAGTTCATGTTTTCTTGTTTTCACTGAAACACCAATAAGTATTTAAGTTAAAGCAGGAATTAAATATCATTATTTCAGCAGAGACAAGCTGATTTTTTAAAATCACCTTACTAATTTTCAAAGTGATGAAGAGTGTTGCTCCAGCTACCAGAGACTCCTGCCCTGGAACTTAATCACAGGAAGGAAAACAGCAGGAGAGCTGCCGTCGCAGTGATGCTCTGCAAAAATTTTTACTACCCCCACCATGGGCGTGGATAATGCTGTGGGCATGGCTAACTCTGTGGGCCATGCCCACTTGGCCTCCCTACACCATGGTCTGGGGTAGGAAGGTGGGCGTGGCAGGCCAAGTGGGCGTGGCCTGGGGGAATTTCCGCTACCGGTGCCCGGGCACCTGTGGACACCGGGAGCAGCTCAACACTGCTGCCGTGCCACTTGGATCATATCATATCATCATATCATAGCTTTAATTTGTATCCCGCTTCCCTCAGCCCGAAGGCGACTTGAAGCGCGTTTTACTTCCACTTCCAGGAGCAACAAGGGCTTCGTGGGCCGGATGAATTGGCATCAGGGGCCACATCCGGCCTCAAGGCCGTAGTTTGGGCACCCCTGCCCTATTGATTCAGATTTTGCCACTGCATTATTTACTGCTCCATACTCTCCCAGGACTTACAATCACTATTTAGGAATTCATTGCCATTCCTACATATCAGAGAATAAACACAACACAAACGTTGCAGCACTTTGAAGACTGTTATATTTTAATGTTAGCTTTCGTGGATCAAGACCACTTCGTCAGACATGGGAGTGAGACTTCATGATCAATCACTCTGTACCTCCTGTATAAATTGATTTATACCTCCTGTATAAATTGATGCCATAAAGTCTCACTCCCATGTCTGACCAAGTGGGCTTGATCCATGAAAGCTAACATTAAAATATAACAGTTAGTCTTCAAAGTGCTACAAAGTTTTTGTTTTGTTTATTCTCTCATATGCTTGAAATACAGACTATCATGGCTACCCCCCCCCCCCCAAAAAAAAATGCCATTCCTGAATTTGGCAGGTGTGTCCTTTACATGTATCAACTTGCGCCATCTATTCTGTACCTGGAAAGCCCTTGAAAAGGGTTGCATGAATTAGAATTGACTTGATGGCACGTTATGATTATTGCTTCTGTTATTACTCTTGACCAAGCTGTTATCAACTTGGAAATTATTTATGAATACATGTTGCAAAGAGAAAATTGAACACATGGAACAGAGTTATGGTTTTATTGCCAAAATAATTTTAAAAGGCCAAAATATTTTCTTGCTAATTCTCTGCCTCTTATCAGTTTATCATATATTAAATCATAGCATTTTCTGACAACTTGGAGGCATTATGTGGTAACTTCTCATGACAGTACTTTATATTTATTCAGGACTTGTGTACATTTCTACAAGCATATTACATTAATGCATTTTATGTTATTTATAGAAGGTCATAGATTAAAAGTGAATATTGCATTCCATACCACAAGAAAAGTACTGTATCATTTTACCAGAAACATCCCAAGATATAATTATATATTAGAACTATATGTGAGAGTTTGTATATTGACAGGAGAAATATTAAATTTAGAAAATATTGCAGAGAATTCAGCAGTAAAAATGGATTCAACTTTTTTATATTGGAAATACAGAGCAAACAGAAGCAGATAAACAACTAGTTTAAAGAACACATACAAGAGTAGATTCTTGCTGAGGATGCTAAACAATTGGCAATTAATTAAGCCTTAAAAATTGCCAGCAAATGCCAACATTCATTTAATATAACACACACTGTAGATAGGAACAGTTAATACAACACCGATAAATTACAGTTTATGGTGAAATTTAGGTCTCAGTAACCCATAATGTTTTTCATGTGTTTGCTACCACATTTCTGCATTCTCTATTCAACTAATTTGGTATACCACTGGATTAAAAATTTAAAGAAAAAAAATCAAACCTCTTTCCATTGAGGTATTAAGAGAACTATGATGATGACAGTTTTCTCAAACATCATGATCACTATGTACAACGCACACTGGCCTACCCAAGCACTGCACTGAAGTGGATCACCTACAAAACAAAACAAAAGGTTAGTAAACTGTAACATTTGTTTCCACAGAATGTCATTATTTTTATTGTTCAGTTGCACAGTTGAGTCCAACCCTTTGCGACCCCATGGGCCGCCGCATACCAGGCTCCTCTGTCATCTGCCATCCTCCGTAGCCCACCCAGATCTATACCCACTGTGTCATGATAGCCGCCCGTTTAGATGCTTTTAGAAGGAATCACACAACTCATGGGCCGGGGGGGGGGAGGAGACGTGGCTACTGGTTATGAGGTTTACGGATACGGTATCTCCAGTAACAGAGGCATCATCATACTTCTGAATGGCTGTGGAGGAACACAGGTAGAACATGGATACTGCTGCTTTAAGCCTCCTGTTTGTGGCCTTCACACAGATATCTCACTGACTCCTGTGGCAGATAGGATGATACCTGCAACAAATGTGGTTTGAGCCAGAAGTGGTCTCTTTCTTTTCTTAGGAGTCACTTCACTTCAGAAAACTGAGTTACTACGTCAGCCACACATCTAACTTGAGGCAATTTTAACAAGCCCACATTTTTCTAGCTGTCTTACAGATGATAGATGACATTTAAAGCTAGAACAAATACTTCTACTGAAGCCCTTTATAGATTAACTGGAAATGTCAGCAAACTCTCTCCTCTCCTATTTAACATCTACATGAAGCCGCTGGGTGAGATCATCCGTTCCCATGGGGTGCGGTACCACCAGTACGCGGATGACACCAGTTGTACATCTCGGCCCGTGGGAACCCCAGTGATGCAGTCAAAGTCCTTTCCAGCTGTCTGGAGGCTGTTGGGGTCTGGATGGGGGCAAATGGGCTACAGCTGAATCCTAGCAAGACTGAGTGGCTATGGATAGGGGGTCCTGTGTTATCCCGGGAGCTACCATCTTTGGTTTTGGATGGGGCTGTTTTGCCCCAGACCAACCCGGTGCGCAACTTGGGGGTCCTCCTGGATTCGCGGCTGCTGCTAGAAGAACAGGTGGCGGCTGTGGCCAGGAGGGCCTTCGCCCAACTTCAGGTGATTCGCCAGTTGCGCCCACTCCTGGACCGGGACTCTTTGCTCATGGTCACTCACACTCTGGTGACCTCCAGACTAGACTACTGTAATGCGCTCTACATGGGGCTGCCCTTGATGACCATTCGGAGGCTGCAGCTGGCCCAGAATGCCGCGGCCCGGGTGGTGATGGGGTGTGGACATTATGCCCATGCCTCACCACTGCTTCGGGGGCTGCACTGGTTTCCAGTTTGTCTCCGGGTGCAATTCAAGGTGCTGGTTTTGACCTTTAAAGCCCTACATGGTAGTGGGCCAGGGTATCTTAGAGACCGCATCGCCCTAAGGACGTCTGTCCGTCCAACCAGAGCGGACCAGAGGGGCTCTCTAATTGTGCCATCAGCCAGGGGGGCTTGCCTCTCTGGCACAAGGAGGAGGGCCTTCTCCGTGTCCGCACGAGCCCTTTGGAACCTCCTGCCTGTGGAACTGCGTCTCCAGACAGAGTTGTTGCCCGTTAGGAAGGAACTAAAGACCTGGCTGGCGGGCCAAGTTTGGGGTGCGGGTGGGGATGGGGGTACCGTTGGGTGGTTGGTATAGAGAAGTGTGCCTTCCCCCAAGGTCCCTTCGGTTCTTGCGCACCTTTTAGGGGTGGGGTTTTTATTTCTTAAACTTTTTTAACTTTTAACTTTTTTATCATGTGTCTTTTATGTATTTACTGTCCACTGTGTAAACCGCCCTGAGTTGGGTTGTACCTGAGTGGGCGGTATATAAGCGTGAAAAATAAATACATAAATAAACTAGACTGATGTGATGAATTCAGTTTCAACTAATCTGCATTGACTGCTATTTATTTGGTTCTGGAGACCCACAAAGTTGCTATTATTTGTTCAATAATTTTCCCAGGTACAGATGGGAAGCAATGTGGCTTGTTAGTGATGCAAGATTTATTAGATTCCTTCTTCCCTGGTTTTCTAGGATCATAGCAAACTCCCAAATGTATTTTGCCACAGGGTACATAAAGTATATACACATGCAAAAAGTGAAATCATATCTTTTTCTAAAGAAAAAACAGGGCACATGAACTGTGCCATATTAAAATGTATATAAAAATATGGCTTTGCTTTGGGTGATACATATTAGAGGTGGAATATGGAATAATACCAGCAATGAGATGAAGTTTTAAAAGCTTGCAAACACAATTTAATTTGCAATATGGCTTTTAATATGCACTGCAAGCACATCTATTCTTCACATTTCACCCTTGCTTTCAAGGCAGTTTTATAAGTACCTTCAAATACATCCCTCATGTCCTTCCCTGGAAGCAACAGCTGAGCCTGAGAAATGTGCAATGGAAACTCAAATACCTTTAAACAGCTGTAATGCAGGATGGACTCTGGCCATCTCCTTTTCTGGCCAGGCTTTGAAAGACATACACCAGATATTTTATTCTATGCTCTTGATGTTTATGTTGCATTTAATGTCAGTGTTTCAGTTTGCTCAACATGATGAAGTCTGAACATTTCTTGTTCAACAAGCTACCTAATCCCAATGAGGAGCATCACTTCATCAAGATAGGAGAATTTGAAATAGAAGTTAGTTAGGTAAAGGTAAAGGTCTCCCTTGCTTGAAAGCCAGTTGTATTCAACTCTAGGGTTCAGTGCTCATCTCTGGTTGTAGCCAAAGAGCCAGCGCTGTCTGCATCTGCAGATGTTTCTGTGGACATGTGGCAGGCATGCCTCAACACTGGAGCACACGGAACGCTGTTTACCTTCCTACCGAAGTGCTCTCTATTTATCTACTTGCATTTTCTCGGTTTTGAACTGCTAGGTTGGCAGGAGCTGGAACAAAGATGGGAGCTCATGCAGTACTCAGGAATCAAACTCTGACCTTCCAGTCAGTGAGTTCAGCGTCTTAACCACTTGAGCCACCGCAGTCCCACATAAGTTAATTACAAAGCGCTTTTTTTTAAAAAAACTAAGCAACAGAAATTCGAACCTCTCCCCCCCCATCCAGCTTCTGTATTGGTTTATTGCAGTGATTCTCAACCTTTTCAAGCCATGGGCTGGATCCCCCCCCTCAGACAGCTGAGTGGGCCGGACTGGTGGTACCCCCTGCCATAGGGGGGCATTCAACAATTACGTGATCCTTGAGGGGGGGAGGGGGTCTGCCATCTGAATTACGGAAAATTACGTGGGGTGGGGTGAAGGTCAGGTCAAAGATTATATAATCCATTTGGAGCTGTTGTGGTTTCGAAACATGGCGTTTTTTTAAGTTTAAAAATGATCTCTGGGAATTTTGATTCGATTTGAGATTATTGAATCCTCACTGATACATTCTGCATTAGGCACCAATAGCAAAAAAGCTCTAAAAATTGGAGTTTTGATACAAAAGCTCTGGATTACATATTTAAAAGGAGGAGTGGGTTCGAAGAGAAAATTACGGTTGGATTACATGGGGGGGAGGGGGTCAATTTCCCCTTAAAAATGGATCATGTAATTGTTGAATGGCTCTTAAACGCTGTCGTAAAACATGTCTGTAGCAGTCATAAATGCGATTATGACAGCCACGGGCGCATTTATGGCTGTCGTAAACGTGAATACGACAGCTGAGGGTGCATTTATGGCTGTCGTAAATGCATCTGCTTCTGCTTCCGGCAGTGGCGGCAGCAACACGGGCCACATAAAATGGTGGGAATTGAAATACACTCAACGATTAATTATTCTGTGGATTTATCATGATACAACAGACTTATGGATGCCTTATTTATCTTAAAATGTTGCAAAATTAACCCGAATGGTATGTTTTAAATGTATACTGTACAAAATTATTACTGCACAGAGACGTTTTCATTACTCAAGCTAAAGGCACTGCTGGTTCTGCCTTCAAACTCTGAGCCTTTCTACAAAAGGAACACAAGACCCAGAGCCTTCTCTGTGGCAGTGACATAGCAACGGAGCACCCTCGCCTGATTAAGATCTGCCAGGTGCCCTTTCCTAAGTTATACCTGCCATACATCTCAATGTTACCGTATTTCATGTTTTATACCATTGGCTTTTGACTGTTTGGCACATTGCCTTGCATCTTATATTGCCATTTGCTTTTCTTTTTGCTGTGCCAGCTGCTGTAGGTACAGAACTAGCGACGACACAGAAATATTACAAGCAAAATGTCCAACTAAAAGTGGCAACATTCCCTTCATGACTTTAAAATAACAAGGTTCCACTCAGGATTCTTGCCATTCCTCTTTGGAGATTGTACAGTCTCCTCCTTTTCCTCCTATTTTTTCTTTCCCAGTAGTCTCAGGCCACGAAATATGGCACAGCCCTCAGTGAACCTTTGGTTATCTGCGTCTTAGGGTCTTAAAGAGAGGTTTTTCCCTATTCTATTCCCACAAACGTGAAAGCAGCCCCATGCATGCCAACCCTTCGACTTTTGTTTCTCAGTTTTATGGCGCCAGGCCTGCTGGCATTAAAAGGACCGGTGATTATTACAGAAGTGATTAAGCTAAGGCGTACATCCCTCATGTTTTCCCCTGGACGCTATCAAAATAAAGTCTGTAAGATTTATTTTCACATGCCTTCAGATTGGGCTTTGAAGTCAACTTTCCAGACAGCCCCCTGCCAAACCTTCAGAAAAATCTACATATTCCACACATTATCCAACTACTACATGAAAGTCGGGGGGGTGAGTAATAAAAGAACTGCACAATATGTGAAAAAAAATAGATATACCGGTAATCAATATACAGGTGAAACTCAGAAAATTAGAATATCGTGCAAATGTTCATCCATTTCACTTAAAAGGTGAAACAAATATATGAGATAGACTCACTATATGCAAAGCTAGAGATGTCATGCCTTAATTCGTTATAATTGTGATGATTATGGTGTACAGCGTACATGAGATTATGTGATGATTATGGGTACATGAGATTGGGGTTTTCATAAACTGTAAGTCATAAGCATCAATATTATAACACAGTAAGGCTTGAACTATCTCGCTTTGCATGTAATGAGTCTATCTCATATATTTGTTTCACCTTTTAAGTTGCATTACTGGACTGAATGAACATTTGCACGATATTCTAATTTTCCAAGTTTCACCTGTATAATCAATCTCCTTTCTTCACCTTCTATTTATTCTCTTTCTTTTCTTCACCTTCCTTAGGACACTTTTTTTTTTTTTTTGCAAACTGGAAGTCACAAGAATGTTGGTGCTCATTAAAAGCAGAAGAAACAAAAGTCTACTCTTTATTTGCCAGAGATGAGACTCATGGATGGAAACCAAGTCCTGGCAATTGTATATCCCTGCCCACACCCTTCTGCTCATTTACAAGGCAGGGCTCTGTTCTCTTTCCTATTGCACAGTATCTTGCAGCTCATTAAAGTAATTAAAAATATTCCTTAGTTATGAGAGAGTCAAAGTTGCTATCAATCAGCAATTTATGAGTCTTCATGGATTTCAAAGAACTCCTTATCCACAGGGACCATGTCCATGTGGCTCAAGGGAGTTGGAGACCCTGGCCCACGTATTACTGCGATGCCCTCTGTATGATGCACTTAGAAAACGCTTTAATTGTCCCAGCAATTTCCGGATTTGCGGGCCATAGTGATAAGTTTTATGTTCAATTTCTCTTAAGGAACGTGGATTTTAAGCTCATGTATCAGGTGGCCAGGTACCTACCCAGTGGCGGGCTCCAAAAACTTTTACTACCACACTGTGTGTGTGGTATGGTGGGCGTGGCCAGGAGGAAAGCCCTGTGTTGCACCCAAATTAGGACTACAGTACAGTACTTTATTTCTGCTACCGGTTCTGGCGAACTGGTGCGAACCTGCAGATACCCACCAGTGTACCTACCTGTATATATATCAAGCCATTCAATTAAGGAAAACTTTTAACTAGAGGATATGCTACCATTAATTTGTCTTTTCTTATTGCTAACAATATGTGAAATCGTTTTTGAGTGTAAAGGCTGGTCTAAGACCGTAACAACAAAGTAAAGTAAGTCTTCATGATTACTTCTAAAAGAAATTAAGAGCTTTATACACAACGATAAACAGGTTAAGAGGTGAAGTTAATTCTTACTTCTGTATTAGGTGACCTTCCTTACTGTTGGAATTCCACACCAATATGGCAACCAGCCCCAGTCCAAATGTTGCTCATTTCTATACTGACTCTTCCATAGACCCTCAAGTATGGATAAAACTGTATTACACAAGATAAATGGGGAAAACTGCCATCATACTGCCTATTCTCAGTTAAAGCAGGAGCACTTTCAAAGTAATTTACAAATGTTTTCAACACTTAAAGACCAAAAAAAAAAAAAAAAGACAACAACCCCCCCCACCTCCAAAAAAAACCAAACCCTGCATGGCATCCAAATAGCTTATGCACAAAAATAGACTTAATTTAAATAAAACTAAGGTGGCCTTAATTTTATAGAATGCCGATGTTCTATGAAGTACCCATTTTCCACGACTCAAACATCAAGGGCACGGCAGCAGATGACCAAGAGAAAGCAACGACAGAGAAACCAGCATCCAGTGGGTATTTTTTCTTGGTTCATTCTACCAGCAACAGGGCGTCTGCGTCGATACCAAGCAGTGCCATTTTTAAAGCCGTTATTAAACAGGGTAGGCAAAGGCTGCAGAATTGCTTGTTTTACATTGCATTCTAACCAGTAGAACACTGTGTGCACAAAAATCTATACAACTAATACTGGAGGATCAATTTCAATCCCTACTTTCCAGCCTTGCTTCCAACAACAGTAGGAAACCTTGAGCTGAGAATAGAATTCAGTGCTCAGATTTTGGAGGAACCAAAAAATTTGGGATAGTTACAACACAAAGCAATACCAACCAGCACAAAGAAACACCACATACAAAGCATAATTAGTTACCAGTGCCAAACATGGACACTTACAAAAAACAAATGAATGTTGGTCACCATGGAAATGAGATATCTGAGGAAGGTTGCTGGAGTGACTAGAAGGGATAAAATCAGGAATGAGATTATAAAGGAAATAGTTGGAATAGAACAAGCCTTAAACTACATACAGAGACAACACATAAACTGGTTTGCCCATCTGCAGAGAATGTCTTAGAATTCCAGACAATACAAGGCATATGTGGAAAGAGGAGGAGGACAAAGAGCATGCAGCAGATCCAGAGGAAGGTGGAGAAATAACACCAAAGAAATGTAACAAGAACACCAAATAATGCTGGTGGAAGCTCCTAGAAGTGCCTTGTATCTGCCTCAACACATGAAGGGTTGGTGGTAGAGAAGAAGAAGATGGTTTTGTGGTAGTGACAGATTTGGCAGAAGGGTGAGACCAAAGTAACACAGCATAACTTGTATGACAGCTTGGAAGCCACAGTACAATGGAATTAAGGCAAAGGGTTTAC